>VONZ01003546.1:0-19868 GCA_012976165.1 Labeo catla
GAAATATAAGAAGATCTGTCTTTTAGTAATAAATAAGTAGTGAAGGAAAAAGGAGGTTAATGCAGTTTTAACTCAGGAACTGCTGTGAAATCTGAAATGCTCTGAAAAGAAATACCTTTAAAGAACAGTTTCCAGAAGAAGTCTACCATCATATGCTCACCCTCATGTTTCAAAACTGTTTTGATTTTCTTTTGTCTGTGGTGCTGGATGTGGAGATGTTTCGTTAGATGTTCATGCTGCTTTTCCTGCCAAGTTCTGCTGTTAAACTCCATAAATGACAAAAAGCACCAAATTGTGAGGTCCTTGTTGAAATATATGCAAATGCAAATGAGATTCGAGAAGATTATCAGTGAATAATGAGTTAAATTTTCTGGTGAGTCTATTGCATTTTTGTAGTTTGAGGTATATGCAATAACTCAGGAACTGTTTTCAAATCAGAAATACTTCAAGGAATAGTTTCCAGTAGGCAGATATAATAATAATACGGTTCTGTCACTTTATATTCACCTTCATGTTTTGAAACAGATTTTATTACTATTATTATTATTATTATTATTATTATTTTCTGTCAGTTTCTGCTGTCAAGTTCCACCTTAAAAGTTGTCTACGTGATTTTCGTGTGTGGTACAGATCAAATTTTCAATATACATATTGAGAATTTCTTGCAGTTGGTTACCAGACAGGATCCAATGGTGTTCTGTGTCATTGACGTCAACATTTGTTTGAATTTACGCAAATGTAAATGAGATTTAAGAAGATTCGATGTTGGTTTTTTTTCTCTCAGATTTTTTGCTAAGTTTCTCACAAAAAACCTGTCGTAAGACTTTAGAAGACTTGTTATATAGCCCACAAGCTGTATTTTTTCGGGTGAGTTTATTAACATTTTTGTAGTTTGAGGTTTATACAATATTAACTCTTTAAGGAATAGTTTCCAAAAAACAAAAATAATATTAATGCAATTCTGTCACTGTATACTCACCCTCATGTTTTGAAAGAGAGAGGTTTTTTCTGTCAATCTCTGCTGTTAAGTTTAAAAAAATGACAAAAAGCTCCATAAAAGCTGTCCACATGATTTGTATGTGTTGTACAGACCAAATTTTGAATATACACATTGAAATTCAGTTGGTTACCATACTCAAATATATACAAATGAGATTTGGGAAGATTATCAATGAAAATGGCATTAATTTCAGTGTGTTTCTGCAAACAAGCTGTATTCACTGTTGAGTTTTTTTCACATTTTTGGAATTTTTCCCTGGCTATTAAAAGCCATCATAAAACGCCTCAGGTTAATGTGATAAACCCCTGCCCCTCGGTAACGACGCTTCGGCCAACGCTTTGGGAACGCCACGTGACTGGCCTGAATCACGGTGCAACTGGAACTAACGAAGAAAACGCCATAGGCGTGGTGACGTCACTGACCAGGAAGCATAAAAGCACGTGCGCCAGAACGAGCGTCAGCTTCCAGGAGAGAAGCAGCGCTCGCAGGGACGCAGGAGGATGGCTACGAGACGCAGCGTCTCGTTCCCTTCGGGGAACCGGGGTTACATACGTAACCTGAGACGTTCCCCTTCAGGAACTCGAGCCGCGTCGAAACGCTTTGGGAACGAGATGTCCACGCCGCCAGACCCCAGTCCCTGTCTAGGATGTGCTAGGAACAAGGACAGAGGAACCCGCAGGTCAAGTTCATAAAACCTCACAAAGGTCAAAGGTGTAGACCATCCCGCAGCGTTACAAATATCTTGCATGGGGACCCCAGCAAGAAAAGCTTTGGAGGCAGCCATGCTCCGGGTAGAGTGAGCTCTGACCCCTAGAGGAGGAGGAAGGTCAGAGGCCTCATAAGCGGAACAAATAGCGTCCACTATCCAGCGACTTAGAGTTTGCTTGGAAGCAGGGAGGCCCCTCTTAGGGGGGCCATAACAGACAAACAACTGGTCTGACTTTCTCCACCTGGCAGCTCTGTGGACGTATGCATCCAGTGCTCGCACCGGACACATACAATTACGCTTCTGCTGGTCAGTGTCCCGAAAGGGAGGAGGACAAAAGGCCTGAAGTACGACAGGCCGTGGTGTCGAGGAGGGGACCTTAGGGACATAACCCTGATGAGGGTAAAGGAAAGCTTTAGAAAGGCCTGGAGCAAAATCCAGGAAGGAAGGGGCCACAGAGAGGGCCTGAAGATCCCCAACTCTCTTAAGGGAGGAAAGTGCTAAAAGAAGGACAGTTTTTATAGTAAGAAATCTGTAAGAAATTTCCTCGACAGGCTCAACGGGAGGCCTGCAGAGAGCCTCTAACACCACCGAGGTAGGGACACGAGGTCGTACCGGAGGCCTCAGCCTCAAAGCACCGCGGAGGAAACGTGTAACAAGGGGGTCTTTTCCCACGGAAAGACCACCAAGAGGGGCGTGGTAGGCCGCAATGGCCGCCACGTAGACCTTCAAGGTGGAGTGGGATAACCCTGCAGACAGCCGGCCCTGCAGGAACTCCAGCACTGAACCAACTGGGCAGTTAACTGGGTCTTGCTGGCGGCGTCCACACCAAGAAGTGAAAAGTTTCCACTTCAAGGCGTACAGTTTCCTCGTGGAGGGAGCTCTAGATTGGAGGATGGTCTCAACAACCTCGGTTGAGAGACCGGAAGCTAAGAGGTGTGCCCCCTCAGAGGCCACACCCAAAGCTTCCACAGCTCCGGCCGGGGGTGAAGAATGGAGCCCCCTGCCTGTGAGAGGAGATCTCTCCCGACGGGAATCTCCCAGGGAGAGCCGTCGAGGAGAGAAATCAGGTCCGAGAACCATACTCGGCCCGGCCAGAACGGGGCTACTAGAAGAAGGGACACCCCGTCCCGGCGCACTCTCTCTAGAACTCCCGGGAGCAGAGCGATCGGGGGAAAAGCGCACAATGGCATCCAGCCCCAGGGGAGCTGGATGAACTAGAGAGCACCAGAGGGAACATTGCGTGTTCTCCCTCGTGGCAAAAAGGTCCACCTGGGCTGGACCAAACACTCTCCAGATCTGCTTCACCACCTCTGGGTGAAGCATCCATTCCCCGGGCCTCGGCCCCTGTCTCGACAGGATGTCTGCTCCCAAGTTGAGATGCCCAGGAACATAAACTGCTCTCAGCGAGAGGAGTTTGTCCTGGGACCACACAAGGATCTGGTGCGCCAGCTTGTACAAGGGGCGCGAACGCAGACCTCCCTGGTGGTTGATGCACGAGACCACCGAGGTGTTGTCGGTGCGGACCAACACATGGCGGTCTCTTAGGTCCGGGAGAAAGTGTTTCAGAGCTCGAAACACGGCCAGCATCTCCAGGCAATTTATGTGCCACGTGAGTTGGCGACCGCTCCACAGACCGCGGGCAGGGTGGCCACTCATGACCGCTCCCCAACCGGTGAGGGACGCGTCCGTCGCTAGCGTTACACGGCGACAAGGAGCTCCCAACACCGGGCCCTGAGACAAGAACCAAGGCTTCCTCCACATGTCCAGGGCACGTAGGCAGCGTGACCCTGATCATGCGAAGTGGGTTTCCCCTCGGGGAGAACCCCTTGGTCTTGAGCCACCACTGTAGGGGTCTCATGTACAGCAGGCCAAAAGGTATCACGTTGGACGCTGCTGCCATCAGACCCAGCAGTTGCTGGAACTGCTTCACAGTGAGTGACCGGCTTTCCTTCACTCTCTTGACTGCAGTGAGGATCGACTCGATCCGAGCAGGAGACAAACGTGCCTGCATCGTGGTCGAATCCCACACCACGCCCAGATAAGTGGTCCTCTGTAATGGAGAAAGCACACTTTTCTTGGCGTTCAGTCTCAACCCCAGCGCCTTCATGTGAGCGAGAACGACATCTCGATGCCGAACTGCCTCTATCTCCGACTGGGCTAGGATCAGCCAGTCGTCGATGTAGTTGAGTATGCGGATGCCCTGGAGTCGCAGAGGAGCCAGAGCTGCATCCACACACTTCGTAAAAGTGCGGGGGGAGAGTGCTAGGCCGAACGGAAGAACCCGATATTGGTAAGCTTCACCCCTGAAAGCGAACCTCAGGAACTTCCTGTGTTGAGGAAGGATGGAGACGTGAAAATATGCGTCTTTTAGATCTATCGTGACAAACCAGTCCTCGGACCTGATTTGAGACACGACTTGCTTGATGGTGAGCATCTTGAACTTCAGTCGCTTGACTGAGCGGTTCAGCAGACGCAGATCTAAAATGGGACGCAGGCCCCCATCCTTCTTCGGAACAATGAAGTACCGGCTGTAGAACCCGGACTCTCTTACGTGAGGAGGGACCACCTCGATGGCCTCCTTCCTCAGGAGAGTAGCTACTTCCAGTTCCATTACCAGACCCTGCTCGGGGCCCACCAGCGTGGGAAAAACCCCGTTGAACGGCGGAGGTGGTGCGCCGAACTGAATGCGATAACCTCGCTCTACAGTATGCAGGACCCAAGCAGACACATTGGGCAGTAGTTTCCACGCTGCCAAATGAGCTACTAAGGGAACCAGCCTCTCGAGGCTGGCCTCTGGTGTTATGTGGGCCGCTGGAACGGTGTCCTGAAACGGTTGCCCGGCAGGAAACACCTGAACCAGCGGTCCCAGAGACCCCCGCGGCGGTGGCGAGCTCCCCAGCCCCGCTACGTTGCCGGGCGGGAAAAACTGGGGTGAATGCTCGCTGGAGACCGCTGCGCCCTGAAGTACCGGCAGGGTTGGCAGAACGATCTCCCGAGGGCACAGGGGGGACCCGGACACCGAATACTGCGGTGCGACCCGTTTCCCCCCGGATGGGGCTGCCCTCGGTGGTCCCGACCCGTCAGGACCGCTTGGTCGAGGACCTCTTCGACTGAAGCACGACCCTCAGATCGGGCTTAGCCTGGGAGGTCCTCGACCTAGAGCGTTTGACCACTCGCTCTGCTTTTGAGCTTCCCTGTGTGAGGAGCTGGTAGACGGCCGGGGCTGCTCCGTCGCAGTAGCCCCGTGAGCTGGATGGCGGCGAGGGAGGAACCGCTGAAACGCCGCCGCTTGCTTGCGCGCCTCCTGGTATCTGTCGACGACGGCATTGACGGCGTCGCCGAACAGACCAGCAGGCGAAAGCGGGGCGTCTAAGAGGAAGACCCTGTCCTTCTCTTTCATGTCGGACAGGGTCAACTAGAGATGTCTCTCCGCGGCCACAAGGGCTGCCATAGACCGCCCAATGGCACGGGCGGTCTCCTTAGTGGCGCGGAGAGACAAATCAGCGGTCCTCCTCAGCTCGGAGATATCACTGTCTTTTATCTCCTCGCCTTCATCCAACTCTTTTAGCAGGTCAGCCTGGTACGCCTGTAACACCGACATGGTGTGCAGACACGCACCAGCCTGACCCGCAGCCATGTACCCCTTGCCCACCAGCGCTGAGGTGACTCGCAGCGGCTTGGAGGGCAAGACCGGAGCCTTCAGAGACGATGTAGACTCGGGGGACAGATAGCTCACGAGGGTCTGTTCCACCCGAGGCATCGCTCTGTACCCTCGCTCGTCCATCCCCGCCACATACCCGTAGTTATACGAGGCAGGGATGAACAAGCGGGACGAGAAGGGTGAATTCCATGATCTTGACACCTCAGTGTGGAGATCAGGAAAAAAGGGAAGGCTCCGGCGCGCTGGAGGTGGTCGAGACCGCAGAAACCTCTCGTCCAGTTTACTTTTCTGCGGTTCGACTAATGGCTCGGCGGGCCAATCACCACCTCCAGCAGCTCCTCATACTGGGGAAACTGAGGTGCTGCAGCCTCATCCACACTCACCACATCATCCTCAGAGGAAGATATGGGGAGCGTGGAGGCTGACCCCCGGGGAGAAGAAACCGCAGCGCGGGCTTCCGATCCCGAGGGCCGGGCAGCGGATCTGGTGTGTGAGGCAGGAGTCACCCGTCTCCATACCCTCCACCAGATCCAGTTGCGAACCCCACGAGTGCAGCCGCCGCTCCGCCTCGGCGGAAGCGGGACCGGACCCGCGGGGAACGCTGATGAAGGCTCCCTCCACGGAGAAGAGAGCCTTCCGGGAGCGGAGCAGACGCATGGGTAATACGTCACAATGCGGGCAATCGCCCCCCTCGAGGGCCGATGCCGCATGCTCCGCTCCCAGGCAAGCCACGCATAGAGCGTGTGTATCCCCGCTCGAGATGTAACGAGAGCAGGGAGGAACACACGCTCTAAAACCTGGCTTGCCAACGTTTTTGGTCTTAGCAGAACACTTTTTTGACATACTGTCTCAAAAGAAAAGTGGCGCAAACTAGCAGCCAAAAAGGAGACAGCACAGACACATACACAGAGCGCTGCTGAAAGACAGAAGCTGACGCTTGTTCTGGCGCACGTGCTTTTATGCTTCCTGGTCAGTGACGTCACCCGCCTATGACGTTTCGTTCTTCCATTGGTCTGATTGCACACGTGATTCAGAGCGCGGTCACGCTGAAGGCATTCCCAAAGCATTTCGACGCAGCTCGAGTTCCTGAAGGGGAGCTATAGAAGACTTGTTATATAGCCCACAAGCTGTATTTGCGGGTGAGTTTACTAACATTTTTGTAGTTTGAAGTTTATACAGTATGAACTCAGGAACTGTTCTCAGATCAGAAACACCTTAAGGAATAGTTTCCAGAAAGCAAAAATAGAAATAATACAGTTCTGTCACTGTATACTCACCCTCATGTTTCAAAACAGATATGATTTTCTTTTTTTCTGTCGGTTTGGCCCCATTCTGCTGTCAAATTCCAGAAATGACAAAAAGCACCTTACAAGTTGTCTACAAATATACACATTGGAATTTCTTGCAAGCGGTTACCAAACAGGAGCCACATTCATTCTGTGTCATTGACATAAACATTTGTTTGAATATATACACAAATGCAAATGAGATATGGGAAGATTATCACTGAATAATGCCAAAAAATTTCAGTCAGTTTCTGCAAACAAGCTGTATTCACTGTTGAGTTTTTTCACATTTATGCAAAGTTTCTCACAAAAAAATCATAAGACTTCAGAAGACTTGTTATATAGCTCACAAGCTTATTGTTTATTTACATTTTTGCAGTTTGAGGTTTATGCAATATTCATTCAGGAACTGTTTTTAATTCTGAAATACTTCAAAGAATAGTTTCCAAGAAAAAAAATAAAAATACGGTTCTGTCACTCTGTACTCACCCTCATGTTTCACGGTGCTAGACGCTGAGATATTTAGCTGGATGTTCATGCTGCTTTTTCTGTCAGTTTCTGCTATCAAGTTCCAGAAATTACAAAAAGCACCAAGGGGTCATTGGATGCAAAGTTCACTTTTATATGTTGTTTGAGCATTAATGTGTGTTGGCAGTATATGTACACATCTATCCTATAATGATAAAATTCATGCAGTGGTTTTTAATTAATCTGTAAATATAATATCCCCTTTTTCAAATGGAGCCATTCTCAGAGGCCGCTCCCACGATAGTTGATTGACACGAGCTTCTTACCTCAGACCCGTCCTACAATAGCTGTAACAGTCCGACCTCCATTGTTTCGATGGCGGAGCAGGGATGTAAGTTAGACAAAAATATCTCCGATTGAACGATTGAGGTGTTGTGTTGCTGGATGTAATAATGAACATAGTGGTCGTCATTTACTCCCGACATCTGAGCCGCTGAAGATGCAGTGGATTACGTTTATTTGTGACGGGAATGCGCCTCCCGATCTACATATATCCGTCTATGTTCGCGCAAATCATTCGTGATCCAGCTTCACCTACAGCAGAAGTGAGTATAAGGTATTTTTTATTGAATCTGTGCAATCACCTTTCCTAATAACGTGCTAGTTAGCAAGTTTCACGGCTAAACGCGCTAAATGCGGCTAAAGTAAACAATCTCTCAGAGCAGCAGAGAGAAGAGAGGGGCGGGGCGAGCAGAGCTCATTTGCATTTAAAGGAACAATCCATCAGAATGGGATGATTTTTGCAGATCTCATTTTGACAAGGTAAAAAGGGTGTTGTTTTACACAACCACTGCGCATTTTTAACCAAAGTATATTATAAACTTTTCATTAAGACCCTAAAGAAACATGAACTTGTGGAAAATGGGCATCCGATGGCCCCTTTAAAGTTGTCCACATGATTTTTATGTGTGGGACAGACCATATTTTGAATCTACACATTAAAACTTCTTGGAGTTAGTTACCAAACAGGAGCGTTCTGGCTCCTCTGGCTCTATACTCAAATGCAAATAAGATCAAAGAAGATAATCACTGAATAATGGCATACATTTTGTGTTTCTACAAACAAGCTGTATTTCGCATTAGCATTTTTGGAGCTTGACAGCTTGGTCACCATTCGCTGTATGACAACAAGCATCTGTTCCACAAGAAAAATACAGATTTGCAACGACATAAAAATGAGAAAGTGATGACAAAAACTTTTCTGAGCATTGTTCCTCAGCTGTCCATCTAGCCACTAATGAAAATGACTGAAGAAAAAAACACAAAGTGCCGTTTAAAGTAAAAGATGTTGCGATGGAGAGTAAACGCTGATCCTTGTTAACTGCAACGCATCCTTATCATCCACACGGCTGGCACGCTGCTCTAAATGAGGCAGAAGGAAGAAACCAGAGAAGAAGAGCATGCTGTGGTAATGCGCTTACAAAGGAGCGAAATAAATGGGGCCCAGTAACAGGCTCAAACTTAACAGCCTGTGGACAGCAGATGGTCTTTGTGCTTTCGCCTCCAGCACTCTGAACTCAAAAAAACTCAAGAAGAAAACAAGAGACAGAAAAAAGTCTTAACAATGCTCGCAAAAGGCTGACAGAAACCAAAGCGCAAAGAATGATGCATCAAAGATGACAACTATTGTAGGCTCGTGGTAATTCTCTGTCAAAATCCTGTAGAGGCGTAAGAGAAACATGTGAGAGTGGCCATTTGGACGTGTCACAGCTGGTAATTGCGCATAGCTTGTTGAACACTCGAATCGCATGCTTGCCCGTTTAGAACTTACAACCTGATCTGCGGTCTCTGTGACTGAAGTGCTTGAGTTGGACTGATGATGTTGCAGGGGATCATTTTCAAAAGGGTTTTACAAATTGCCTGGCAACCAGTGATGTGACCAGTTCTTTGTGCCATATAGATTTTTTTTTTCCCTATCTGAGCTGGAGTGCATTGAGTGATCCATACCGAGTAACTCTGCTGTTAACCACCTTGATTTTAGATAATGAACCAAACCTGTGAAAAAGAGAGAACCACAGGGATCTCACCATTAATGGGGCCAAAGCTGTCTTATACGATTCGGTCTGTCCTTAGGAATGAGCTGTCAAAGAAGCGCTGGAATTAAGATGTACTTGCTGCACACGTAGGGCAAGAGCTATGCTCTCAATCATAATATGGAGCTCTTTGTCTCTGGATCTTTGTGCTGCTATTTGTGTCTGCTCTCAGGTGCCTGTGGGTCCTATAGCTTTTCTCTCTTAAACGTCAAGATCAAGCTCTGGGCTCTTGACCCGTGACGCTTGAATCTAAAAATTCAGGTAATGAGACTGACATCAGAACATGTTTCTGTTCATCAGCTGGCAGTGAGTTGTCCTGCCTTTTTACTCTGCAGGTTATTGAACCAAACGATACTGTAAAGAGTAAGTAAAAGGTAAGGGCAGATAGAGTAAAGGGGGAGAAGATGGAGCAATCCTAGAAAATTGGAAAAAAAATTAGAAATCATCTTGTTGATAGAATCTGTTCACACTGAAAAAAAATGTGTAGGATTTACTTAACACTTATTTTATTTCAAAGTAAAAAAAAATGCTAGGTTAAAAACAGCAATTGCTGGGTTATTTGGCAACCCAGCACTGAGTAAATAGTGGACAGGACACATGCTGGGTTATTTTGACCCAGCTGGTTGGGTTAACTATTTCTTGGTTTTATTTAGGTGGACTGTTATTTAAAAATTACTATATTGCTGGCTTGAAATGGGCTGGAAATTAAAAATCATACACTGAAATACTAGAGGCAACAGCAATAATCAAAAGATGAACGTTTAATAATAAGCAAGAACACCTATGGACAAAAATATAAGACAAATTTAATTTATTTGGGTGAATACAGCATAGTTTGCAATATTACTTACATTAAAACTAAATGTTTCCAAAAAACATTTTAGAAATAAAAAAGCGTAACATTTAAAAGTACCTTTTTTATTCAAGTGTATTCAGCCATTCTCTCTATTTAAATTTCACTAAAATAGTGCTGAACATCCAACTGCCGCCTCGCGTTTCACTCGTAGTTGAAAGATGCTGTGACTGACTCCATAACCTGCCCATAAACAAACAGTACTGAGATTAGAAAACAAATTTTACATCACAATAAATTAAATTCAGTATTATTAGAAATTAAATCAGTTTGTTATGCTAAGCAAAAGGCATTTCCATCATTCCAAACAACCACTGCTGACGCATTTAGCTGACTGACATCTTGTCTCTCTATGTTGCGTAAAATAATATAATTTACAGCACAGTAAAGACTTTAGAAGTGAAATAAAATACAAACCTTTATTTCACTGAAGAAATGCAGCAGTTAGGTGGCGCCGAGAACCACTCTCTCCTGAAGCTGGGCCAACAGCTGGGTTGAAGTAACCATTGGTAGGTTGTTTGGTCGGAGGGAGGGGGAAGGGTGTACAGTTTCAGTGGTCAGTGAGATTGACCCAGCCAATAACCCAACAGCTGGGTAACAAAAAAACTACCCAACACTGGAAAAAAAACAAACCAGCATATGACCCAACAGGCTCAATCCAGTGGTTGAGTGCAGAAACTGCTAGAACTTCTCACAAATATTTACAGAGAAACATCAAGTCATATATTTAAAAGTGAGCTCTGAAAGTTAAAAGTGAAATTTTAAGCAGAAAGACTATAATATTATGTCCAATATCTGTTTAATTTGCAACTATTACTTGATTTGGGCTAAGAAGCTACATTTATGATCCCTTTGTTGCCAGGTTGTATTAATGTGAAGTTCTGTCATGAAACTCTAGATGGCACAGGCTGATGGGTCCCTAACACAAACTAGTGATGTTCACAGAATTAAACTACTTGGCACAAGCTGATTGGTTTATGTTGCATATGCAGCCAATGAGATTGCTGCTTTATGTTTAAATGGCTGTTTAGCATTCACCAGAGCAGTTCACAGCACACTTTTAGAAAGGGTTGCCAGGTTTTCACAACAAAATCCACCAAATTGCTACTTAAAACTAGCCCAAAACTAATCCAATTAAAAAACGTGTTCCAGGGGATAAATTTTTTTTTTTTTTTGTCGTAAATTTGCATTTAAGGGGCTAAATATGACGTTATCGGGATCCCTTGAATGCACGGACATCAAAAACAACCCACGGCGACAGTATTAAAGTAGCCCAATTTCACGGGAAAACCGCAGACTTGGCATCACTGCTTTTAAGTTACTCTGAAACCCTCCACTTCCCCAGTTCCACCTGTATAGATCTGTTATGGGTTATTATATGTGCTATTTGTGTCGCAGCAGTATGCCTTAATTATTGGCAGTTGCCAGTTTCTGTACTTTCTCTACATACAACAGCAATAACCAACAGCAGCAGCAATTCAGCAGTGTAGCAGATCTATCCTGCCAAGACTAAATACATTAACATAGTCATATCCATTACCATGCTACAATCTTCAGAGAGATGTCTTGATAGAACTGATTTAACATTTGTCCCCTGCTTCATTATTTTTCAGTCACAACAACCTAGAAAGACATTTTGAGTTTTATGCACTCAAGGAAAAAGTTTCAGCTTTTTAATGATACAATTATATTTCTGCTCCAGACAGTTGAGATTTAAATGGCACAAAGCGTTGGTTTTGATTAAAAAGACATAAACCAGAAAAGTTAAAATTTCAGTGTTTCTTCATTAATTTTGCTTTGTGGTTTCTGACTCACATATTGTGTGTTATGGAACCATCACACTGAAATTTTCGTGTTGATAGGAATTGTACTTATAGCTGATGTGCCTTAAAGAGATAGTTTATCCAAAAATTACTATTTTGTCATCATGGAAAAAATACTATGGAAGTCAGTGGGGATCAGAAACATTTGGTTACACACATTCTTCTTTTTTGGTTAACAGAAGAAGGGAATAAAGGCTTGGAACAACTTGAGGATGTGCAAATGATAAGAATGACAACAAAATTCTCATTTATGATTGAACTATCCCTTTAAAATGCTTTTTGTTAAATTAAATGGCAAGAAATGGACAAGTTGATCAAATAGACAGAATAGGTGAATAGAGGCAGGGGTCAGAGGTGAAGATGAGTCATCTTTCATAGATGAAGGGAAACAAAGTCATTAGCACAAAGGTCAAAGGAAGAGAACAGAGAAACACAGATGAACAGAGGCAGGCAGAGAGACAGAAATAGCACTGACAGACTAAAGAAAAAAAAAAAACACTGAAGGGATAAATAAGAATGTGAACAAAATGTGCTTGCAGTGGTAAAGATGGAGTGAGCAGCAGGTGGTCCTGGCATCCCTTTGTCCTTTTCTGACTAGCAGTGTTTGTAGTTGTGCCCTGTGTCAAGTATGATGTTATGTTGGGCAAGGTCTGAGACCACTTTTATTCAAGAATGATTGCAGACCCAGTCTTTCGTCATCTCTCGCTATTACTCTCTGTCTCTCTCCGTCCGGCAAGGCCCCTCAAACAAGCAATTAAAATCGATTCTCTTTATTCTTGCAGAGCTTGCTTGCAGAGATCTGGGGAAGGGAGTCTGCAGGACTGAATTTTCAGTCTGTGGTGAAATGTTATCATTTTATTTTCTCACCAAACCACTTTAGACTCACGGACACAATATTATTTCAAATAAACAAAAAACTGTTTCCAGTTTTCAATTCTCAAAAACACTGTTACACAAAAAACAATGGCGGTACTATAGAACAGTGATGGTATCAAATGAAATGATCAAATACTATGGTGCTGAATGACTATTGTATTCATATTCACATATGATATTTACAGTACTCCATGATGCTTTAAAGAATATTATGGTACTGGTGTATAGTCCATCACAGTATCTTAATTCAATGGATTAAAAAATATAATCATGGTTACAGTATCAGGACAAAGTAACTGATGATTGTGATTTCTGTCACAATCATGCTGCTCAAATCTCAAGCAGCAGTAATGGAAAACTACTGATACACAGTGATTGGCATTAGTATGCAGAACCAAAAGACAAAAGAGGGGGGAAAAAAGTCTTTTTAATTAAAAATTTGGAATTAATTTTTTTCAGAGCTCAGAGGTTTAAGATGTAAGCTTTAGATTTAAGACTGACACAGTGCAAATCGTTGCTGTTTTTTTTTCTAGTTTACAGTGCACTCATAATGTGACAGCCTGAACTTGTTATTGACATTTCTTTGTAATCTCAGCTGTTTTCATTAGCAAGATCGTTGTTATTGTGGTATAAGCACTTGCTCCTCATTTGCCCTGGAAAGAAATGACTCCACTAGAGCAAAGACCAGTCAAAAATAAATAATGAAAATAAAAATAGAATAAACTATCAAGAAGTGTTTATCCTTGTTTCAGATGGATGTCGTCCCGTGTGTATCTGTGTCTGGGGAACTGAGGCATTTCCACTGAGTCACTCTATAATGAGACTCCAATGTCTGATCTCCTTTCAAAGTAGCAGCAGATAATCAGGCTGTTTGTAAGCAAATTACAGCACGACGGAGAGTGCTAACAAACATTGCCATAAAAGCAGAGTGCTTTCTCGCAATATTCATCGTCATCCAACTCACATAAAGCTTGGTTACTGCCTGTCACCCATAGCAGTCACGATTCAAGACCTGTCTCGGAGATTGGACAAAACAGTTTTGGTGTGTCACTCATCTATCTATCTATCTATCTATCTATCTATCTATCTGTCTGTCTGTCTGTCTGTCTGTCATTTTATCTATCTATATCTATCATCATCATACAATAAACATGCAATACCATCATCTATCTATCCTGTCATCCTATATCTTTATGTCTATTTATCTATCCTATCTGTCTATCTGTCTGTCAGTCTGTTTTTATCTATCTATCTATATTAATGTCCCATCTTTGATACATCTATCTGTCTATCTGTCCTCACCCTTCCTGTCAAATACATCTGTCTGTATGTCTTTTGTCTGTCTGTCTGTGTATCATCTATCTATCTATCTATCTATCTATCTATCTATCTATCATCGTCATGTTTTGTATTATCTATCTATCTATCTATCCTATCTATCTATCATCTATCAATACCATGCCATTTGAACATCACCATCTATATCTGTCTATCCACATCATATCTATCATTTTATCTATCAATCGTTCTATCTATCTGTCTGTGTTCAAATCATCTATCTATCTATCTATCTATCTATCTATCTATCTATCTATCATCTGTCTGTTGTTTTATCTGTCTATCTATCTATCGTTCTATCTATCGTTCTATCTATCTATCTGTCATCATTCTGTCTATCTATCCATCTATCTATACATCTGTCTATCTATCTATGCGTCTAAATAGAACATCATCACATCAGTAGTTTCTATCTATCTGTCTTTCTATTATCTGTAGTTCTCATCTATCCTATCTGTCCTTATCTATTATATATTCTATCTATGTCATCTATCTATCTATCTATCTATCATCTGTCTGTTGTTTATCTGTCTATCTATCTATCTATCGATGGATTTCATCTATCTATCTGTCTGTCATTCTGTCTATCTATGTCTCTCTATCATCTGTCTGTTGTTTTGTCTATATCTATCTATCATTCTATCTGTCATTCTATGTCATTCTATCTATCTATCTATCTATCTATGTATTTATCGTTCTATCTGTCGTTCTATCTATCATTTTATCTGTCTATCAATCGTTCTATCTATCTGTCTTTCATTCTGTCTATCTATTTCTATCTATCTATCCCTCTGTCTGTCATCTATCTATCTATCTATCTATCTATCTATCGTTCTATCTATCTATCTGTCTGTCATTCTGTCTATCTATCTATCTATCTATCTGTCTGTCTGTCTGTCTGACTAAGCAATAAAAACACACAAGCAGAAATACAGTAAATGGCATTAATAAAGTGTGAAACTGCATTTTTGGTCTTTTTTTAAATCTGACCACATACTTTTTCTTGGAAATCAATATGTTTCTCAGTTACCTCATTATGCCGGAATCCGACAAGCTCTATAATAGCATTTCTACATCCCTGCTAGTCACATGAGCACGTCTTATTAAATTTAGTAGACTTCTACATCTCTCATTTCTGCATTCATTGTGTGTGGCTGAAACATTGTTTCCCATCTGCCTAAAGGTGAAGAGTTGGGCTGTGGCTGACTGCAGGTGTGCTAAAGAGAAGGGTGTTGTGCCTCTGCGCGTTGTATACTCATGTGGGCATGACAGCAGGCACCGTTGATCACACAGCTGTGCCTGCCTGTCCCATCAGCCATCACTTTAAGCAGAGTGTCCCCATTCTGCCTCTGCCTCATCTATCAACACACCCTGTTCGGTAAGAAAAAAAAAAAAGCCTTTTCATTATCGCTTGATATTGTTGCACAGGGATGTTGCATTCATTCATGCAATTTATGTATTGTTCCACACGACCACTGTGTTGGTGAAGTGAACGCTTTGAGAGCTGTCTCTGTGAAGAGAGGTATGATAGTGGGGTTTTAAAGATGCTGTCTCTTTAAGGTCAAGTGGATTTATAAATGTTAGATGGTTTTAATGTGTTATGCAGCTTCCTGGTAGTGGCTCATTGTGTAAGGCAGTGTTCAGTACACATAAGTAATGTTTGTCTGCTTCTTTTTCCAGAGCAGATATGCATTTCTGCCACTTTTCAAAGCCACTTTGAAACTATAGCTTCTGAAGCTAAAAGCGACTCATATCTTAAAGAAGGTAAACTACAGTATTTTGGAAAAGACAAAAGAGTGTATGAAAAAAGAGTGAGAAATGGCAAGCTACACTGACATTAATTATTCTCTCTCTCTTTCTCTCTCTCTCTCTCTCTCTCTATATAATATTTTTAGATATTTAGAAATATTCCCTAGAATTAATGAATTCACTAGAATTAATCAGATTTTCAATGCTACATATAAGAAAGTAACAGAAGGTGTCTAGTTTACCTCATTAAAGTTGCATGTGTAATACAGTGTAACATTAAAAACAGCAGTGTAGCACTTTGTTGCGCTGCACTGCTAATCATGGATAAAGTAGCTTGTTACTGTAAAAGCTACTGTATACGATTTTGAAAGTAGCTGAGCTATTGATACTCTACTCTAACATGTAGTTAAGTTGGTAGCATTCCTTTAGTTATGCCCCAATATTTAAGTGTATATAGTTGAGTCTACAAGTCAGAGACTTACAGAGCTTCCGAAGGGATACTGTAGCTGTGTTTTCACTACCCTTCAAAAAAAATTACGCTTGCATTAGTTGCTTTTTTAGGCAATTAGAAAAAGGAATATTTCTCAAAACTGCAACTGAAATAGCTTCATTGCATTTACAGGTCACCTTGCATACATAAAAGTCAAATGATCATTCTTGTACTATATCTTCCAAAAAAAAAGACACCCCAGCTGAGGGAGAAGGATCTTATCTAGTGAAAAAAAAAAAATACAATTTATATATTTTTAACCTCATCTTGAACTCTGTGTAATCCGGTTAGTGACAGTTGGGGTATGTTAAAAAAAACTCCCATCTCATTTTTTCCTCCAACTTCAAAATCGTCCTACATCACTGTTTTACCTCTTTTTCTAAAGGGTGTTTGACCTTCTTTGCATGTTCACTTTGTAAACACTGGGTCAGTACTTCTGCAGCCATGTAGGATGATGTTGAAGTTGGAGGAGAAAATGAGATAATACTGGAATAAACAGATTTTATGCAGAGCTAGATAAGATGAGCGTTCAAGGTTAAAGAGTATATAAATTGTCATTTAAAAAAAAAAACGATTATTTATTATTATAACGATTATATAACGATTATTAGCATTAGAGCAGTTTATAGCACACTTTCAGAGTTCCTCTGAAACCCTCCACCTCCCCAGCTCCACCTTTATAGATCATCTATGGGCTATTTTAAATGCTGTTTGTGCATCAGCAGTATGTCTTAAATACTCACCATATTGGCATATGTATTGGCAGTAGCATGTTCCTGTACTGGCTTTGCAGCAGCAGCAATAACCAACAGCAGCAGCAATTCAGCAGCATAGCAGATCTATTCAGCCAAAACCAAATACATTAACATTCTTATAAAGTCTTCAACATTTTATTTTAAATTGAATCATTTCAACTTGTGGTCTCAAACTTTTGGACTCCAATGTATAAAGCGTGATAAAACGTGAAAAGGTAGCATCTGCAATGCATTTACACATGACTACTCTGGGATTTAGTGGTCCCTTGTTCTTGTTGGCTTCACTCTCAGTCCCCGTCTAATTGCCCATTTCCTCCTATCACACTCTGTTTGAACTTCTCCCTGTCTCTATAGTATTCCTTGTCCGCCCAGTGTGGCAGCTCACCTGTGATACACACACACACATGCACCTGTTTCACTTTCCCCCCCATTTATTCTGACTTTGATTTGGAAGGGGGGCGTGTGAGTAATGCGGGCCACTTAATGTAGTGGCTGTACTCAACCTGCACTGCATTTGCAGCTGTTAAAATGACAGTCAGGCTCCCGTGGCTCCAGCTGCTCTCCGGTCTGAAAATGAGGCGGGCTAGGAAGGAAGAAGAAAATGACAGCATAGCTACTCGATGCCGAGAGGCTGACAATGAAAGATGGAATGACGAATGACAAAAGACGCAGAGAAAGAAAGAATGAGAAGAAAAGAGCAAGAAAAAGCCTGGCGTATCCATTACTATAACGATTACTCACGGGCAGGAGTGTGCTTTCTCTGAAAAGCATATATCTAGCTCGGAAAGGACAATTAATAATTACAGGGCGTCTCATTATAAGACCACATGAAACAAGCTGTGACCTACTTCTAGGGGTGTTGGCATGCAGGGGATGATGGGATTGATGAGAATGATATTTTTCCTCAGCGGCGAGTGCCGTCACCTTCATCTTTTGATCTTTATGAAAAGCCATACAGATGGAGATGTGCCGCTGGACGGAGATGTGTGCTGACGTAGATTGACACACTTGAGTATGCGCTTTTGAGAAGCTCTCGTTGGACGGAAAGCAGCGGATATTTTTTTCTATCTGTCAAATTACATAGATCTCAGGCCTAGAGCATATGCTGAAAACAGATGTAGGCCTCTTCCTCTCTCCACTCTCATTTACATGTACATATGTACATATGCCTCTCACCGCATCAGTCGAAATAGGCTGAGTCATAGATATGAGCTCAAAATGAATCTAAATCCAGAATGGCTTCCTAAATGGACATTGCATAGCCTTTTCTGAGGCTGGGTGCATCTATGTCAGAAATTAATTACTTAAATGAATTGGGGTTTGAATAATTAAGAAGGTGTTGAACGATTAAACCTCAAAGTGAGAGCAATGTTGAAGCTGTTTTCAGCTTTCTATACTTAGGATTCTTTCAAATAACATAAAACTAAAATCAAGATGATCCTAAATCAATTTTACCACAAAATACAAACAAGAAATGTGGTTTTGACACTCTTTAATGTGACATGAGAGAGGCCTATAGGCATCTGAATCGATCATCTTACTACTTTTTATTATTTATAGCACAAAATAATCATGAATGAATGGTACAACTTACTAAAATCTATCATGTTTTAATCGCTTAATGAGTGTTTCAACTGTAAAGATGTCAGTAAGTTGATCTTGTCAACAATACATCATATAACAATACATTCGCCTCAGAAAAGCCATTCAGTGTTCGTAAAAACAAGGAGCATTTTGTTCAATATATGTACTGTATTACATATTAAATATATATTTTCATATATTTTAGTAATATTAACTGATTGTCTTCATTATTTAATGTATTTTGAATATACTTTTAAGTTTTTATTATAACAGCTTGTAGTAAAGCAAACGTGAGTTTATATCTAATTCTGACGTTTTGTGATATAAACTAGCACTTGCAAGTTGTGAAGTCCAATTCTGGGGGGAAAAAAGACTGATATGATATCAGAATTGAGTTTATATCTCACAATTCTGACTTAACTCGCGATTGTGTATTATAAAGTCAGAATTGCGAGATATATGCTTGCAATTCTGAGAAAAAGTCACAATTTTGAGATACAAACTGAGGAATTCTTAGAAAAAAGTCAGAATTTATAAAGTCAGAGTTTATATCTCACAATATCTGAGACTTTATTTCTCAGAATTGTGAGTTTATATCTTACAGTTCCCACAACTGCAAGTTTATATTTGTAACGAAGCGGAGATGAGACGAGGATCTATGTGCAAGAGTTTATTGTACATCCAAAGAAAACAACAAATTATCCAGAACGGGGAACCCTTAGAATCCAGGCAAGAACAGGGAGCCACCATCACAGACATTAAACAACTGACAAAATACAGGGGAAAGACAAGGACTATTTATACACAGGGTGAGGTAATGATCTAATTGGTAACCGGGGTAACTGAGGAGGGAGTGGGTGTGGTTCAATGAAGATCCATGGCAACAAACAAGGGAACAGAGGTACAGGGAAGCAGGGAACAATAAGACACAAAAACTACAAAATAAAAGTCCTTAAGCACGAATACAGAAGACAAAGACCAGGCACATGACATAACCCCCCCTCAAAAGAGTGGCTTCCAGACGCTCCAAACAGAAATACCAGTCCAGGAAGGGGGAGGAGCTCAGGCAGAACTGGGGAAGGGATGGAGGGCCAGGTCCATGTAAGGGGAGATAAACAAGGGACTGAAGCAGAGCAAGCGGCCAGGGTGGAGTCGGCCAGATGGGAGGAGCTGAGGACCACCA
>VONZ01003547.1:0-19828 GCA_012976165.1 Labeo catla
AAACCATTATTTTTTGTATTGAAAAAAAAAAGTATAGATTTTGTTTGTATACTGTATGCTGTCAATTATAGTTCTTAGAAAGAAAATCATAATCAGCAAAACACGGTATCGGCAGGTCACACTTACAAAACAAAAAACAAACAAACAATAACAACAACAACAAAAAACGGAAATCGGAATCAGAAGAAAAATGCAATTGGTGCAGTGCATCTCAAAAGAAAATGTAAAAAAAAGAAAAAATATGTTGCATTAAAAAAAAAATTTGGTTGTTTAAATGTTTTGCATGGTTACAATTTTCATATTTCATATACTCACATATATTCTAATAATAAAGTACACTTCTTCCCAAATTCTCATTATCATAATGCCACCAGATATTGTTTTTATTCTAAAAGTATTATTTTATACATTCTTATAGTAAAATAAAATTATTGTAATATACTGATCTAAATCAGCATATTTTTAAACAACATTACTGTATGACAATGTGTTATTTGTAGTACAGAGAAGGAACTCTGTTTAAAATATTTGGTTAAAAAAAAAAAAACACTGAACAATGCAAAAAGGTAATGGCCCTAAAACATGCCTTATTTTCTTAAAACGATATGATATTCCTTAGTCCTGTTTATTATTACAGCAAATCAGTTATCCACCAGTTTTAAAACAGTAAACAAATTATACAATAATCCTGTGGCTGGATACATAAACTGCTTAAACTAGTCTTACAAGCAAGTCATCTAATTACTTTTGGAAGACTTGTTATAACTTTTTAAAGTCATTTATATCAAACGTAGACTGGCCTCATTTAATTCCAAAAATTATGACCGATCACCCCTTGCTTAACTGCTAGCTGGTCAGACTAGTTATTTAGACACAGTCTTAACACAGTGGCTATGTTTATGCATCTGGCAGCTGGAATTTGTTTGGCAACTAAATCCAGCATCTGAAATCATGCTTGATGAATGCCAATTCCTTACTGGCAACATGCAAGTTTAGAAACACTGTTAAATTAACACCAAAATTAACACATAGTGTCTGATTACATACTTTGTTCCAGCATCTCTGTCTGATTCTTTACTGGGGGTCTCCTGGCCTGTTTTCTTTCCTGTCTTTGACTCCATCCCGTCCTCCAGACGAGACTTGCTGCCATTGTAGCGTTCTGTGCATTTGGGAGGCTGCGGCGGCGGGGGAGACTCGGATAGGGGCTCTTGGTCCTCTCTGGAGAGCTCTCGCCACTGTTTCTGCACACATATGAATAACCAAAATCTATCTTCAGCATAAAAACAAACACAGTAAGTCAAGTCCAAGGTCCAGTTAAGAATAATTCTGTTCAAAATACTCTGACATGCCTGCACAGATGAGTCTCCCATAATGTACTTGGCACCTTCCAGCACAGCCATGTATGAGAATCGCAGCTGGTCGGGGGTCTGAATCAAACCCATGCGATACTTCCTCATGTCTAGGAGAATCTTTTTGATGTCCACCGCCAGTGGGTCTTTCCTTCTGTCCATCTGAACACATCAGTCATAGCGGAAAAAGAAAGGTAATTACCTACAAGTCTGAGTGGGGGACAAACAGGAAACAAGAACAATATGCTCTGAACCTCACGAGAATACATGAGTGTATCTCATGATGTGGCACCACTGCCGGGTATATGTAGTCTAATCATTTGAGACTCTGGTAATGTCGTTGTCTAACTTAAAAATATTTGTCCAAAGTGGAAAATACCCACAAAAGATTATTTAAATCAATTTGTGTGTTAAATTACAAACTGTAGCTTTACAATCAGTCGGATCCAGTCCGATCTTGTGATGATATCGTCCAAAACATTTTGCATTGTTTATATGAAAGCTGCAAGATTAATCCTTAAAATATGGAGATCTCGATTCAGACACGCACAAGATTTTATTCCTGAATGACAACGATTTGGCTATTTAGGCTTTTGACTATTAGGACTGTTTCACATCGCGAGTGTCAGTGGAGCTTGAGGAGCACGTTTGTCGCTGCCCATGTTAATGAATCAGAGGATTGGGGTAAATGTGAAAGCAGAAAGAGCAACACAAACAGTCTTTTTAACCACATTATAACTATTATTTCTGTGTTATAGACATTTAAATAATATAAGTACTGGGATAAAAGTTTATAGTTTGGGTATAAACATTTATTGTCTACAGTAGCGATCAAAACGAAAGTATCTTAACACTTGTATGTATAGTAACGCTTATCCTCTTCCACCAGGAGGTGGCGACAACTGCCCGTTTAAAAAAAAGTATGTCATTGAATCATTCATTCAGGAGATTTCAATAGTCAAACAAGCCTTAATGAAGTGAGACACTGACACTTTTTTTTTTAAAAATAATTATGTGCTTTTAAAATATTTAAGCAATGAACAGTTTGTCAGAACCACTAGTAAATTACGTTATTTCGTTTAGATTTCTAATCTTTTTTCTCCAGAATCGTGAGAGAATCGTTATCTCCAATCTATTAAAAACAACTAGGATTCTTAATTTATCCAGAATCGTGAAGCTCTTGTTTAAATGTTGTTTATTACTGCATATAATTCATTAAAATGGAAGTTTAATTTCATAAAGTTCAAAATGCACCTACATTTTTTTTTGCATTTTGTCTTTTTAAGTTGAATAAAAGACTATGCTCGTGATAGATCGGGACAAAATCAGCATTCGTGTCATATTGCTTTTGCTGCCCGTGTGATATCCTGTGATATGTGATATTTTTTTGCACCATTATCTTGAATTTTAGGTCATAACTGCTTTCATGGAGTTGTTGCCCTGCATCATATTTGTCAACAGTCAACTGTATGAAATATAAGATCTCGGGGCGGGGCCAGCGCGTTAACTGTGTTAAAATATTTTAATCACATTATCTTTTCATAACTAATTAATTAAGTTAATGCATTAACTAACAGCCCTATTAATAATATTACCTTCATAACTTTAAACACATTTGACTGGATGTTGACATAAAAGCTAAAATGTCTAAAATCAGAAACTACAATAAGTTTAAAATTAGGGCTGCAAGATAAATCGAAATGAAATCGTAATCGCAATTAGGCAGAATCTCTGATTGTCATGCATATCTTTCAGTGAAGTACAATTCTGTGATCAGCAGTAAATCTTCATCCGAAGGCCAGAGGGCGCTCTTGCGCGGAAATCACAATCGCTGCAGCTGAATAAACAGAAGATTTAATTGTATTCACTGACTCAAGGTGGCTAATAAACACAGGACCAGGACAACATATGGTTTATCTGAGTTATTATTGTTATTAGAATTTTTATTATAATGAAGTATATTTATAATACAGTGCCTTTATCACTGCTTAGAATACTATTAAATACGTAGCGCCTTATTCTGTGTAAGAAACCACATCATCTCACAGAAGGATTTATTTCAAACACTCGACTGACGTTATGAAGTGAGTTTGGAGTAAAAACACGTTATTAAATGTGGTATTTTCACATGCTTTCAGATATACTACCTACACAGAGCCATAGTTCACCGAGAAGCTATGCAAACAGCTGTCATTATCGCGAACGATTTCTTTTGAGTTCATAATCGCGCAATAATATCGTCTACGATTACTACGCTTTGACAAAATGCGCATGGAAAAATCGCGTTCGATTAATCGTGCAAACTGAAAATTGCTCTGATAGAAGAAAAATCCTTAATGGCAGTGTTTGCCATTAAGAAATAACAAACACTGGATTTTTTTTAAAAAGCCTATCCACCTTATTCTTCAACGTGCAGGTAAGCTTATGTGTGAGACTTCCAGTTCATTAGCCACTATAGGGAAATAACGAGAAGAATAACAACATGCAGTAAACGGTAAAACTGTTTTACAAATCAGTGTGTTCATAATTGAGACAATACATTAAAATAATATGGTAAGACACTAATTTGCAATATCATGCAGCAAAACAAACTTGTACAGCTAAAAATAGCTGGATGCACAGGAGACCGGAAGCCTCACCCATAAAATTTACAAATGGCCAAGTCTGCTCTTATGAAAAAAAAAAATAAGGTGGATAGACTTCTAGTTTCAGAGATTCGACTCACCAAGACGAGACAAGTGTCGACCAGAGAGAACGTTCCAGATCGGCCGATTCCTGCACTGCAGTGCACGACTGCTGGACCCTGTTCCATCCCGAGTGAGCCCGACTCCCGCACCTTAAACAGAAAATTCAGGAAGCTGGCTGGGGATTCTGGGACGCCAAAATCAGGCCATGTGGTATAGTGAAAGTGATAGATCTGTCTCGTCTCCCCCGTCTAAGTGGATAAATGTATAATACATAAAACAGAACAGACAAGAATTGTACAGAACATTAGTATTGCATATTGCAGCACAGAATTGCAATTAAAATCGTGAGAAGATATCAGATGGCATTCTGTGACCAAGAATGTGATTTTCAGTGGTTAATATGTGAAACTTACATTTGCATTCTGGAGTTCCAGCACTCTGGTGGTGTAATATGACTTTATGTCCTCTGACACTAGTGTTACCACGAAGCGGGTGTCACGGAACGACATCTCTCGTTCTTCTTGTGTCGGCCAATATTGTGCACATTTTTCCTGCAGTAAGGAATGTGTATAAATGATGAAAAGTAGAACAAAAATGTATTTCCTTTGTTTATAACTAATCTAAAAAGCTAACCACATCCTGATATAAAAGTCTTATTTTAATAGCCAAAGGCTGGTAAAGATGATGTGACTTTAGATACAATAGCCCACATTGACTGCGCTGAGGTCAGTGCGGAATTAAGACAAATTTATTAAAAAAAACAAAAAAAAAAGACTCTAAATAGAGTCATAAGATGCTTTTCTTTTGTTCTGTGATGGTCTTATGACTACCGATAAGAAGGTCAGTCTACTAAGTCCAGTAACATATGACTATATGAAAACACTGGTTGGTTATTTTAATTTAACTGTCTAAGATGTATTTTTACCAAAACAGTTTCAGTTACACCCACTAATGGCATTTGGCAACAAATATGCAGCGATAAATTAGTCAATGATAAATAAACATGATGTGAGATGTTGAAGATAAAGAAGGATAACCTCAGAAAGATGATCTTTTCAAAAAGGTTTTCAAATAAAAAGGAAAAACCCTTTAAATTCAGTCATTAAATCATGGTCATCATAAAATGTACACTACCAGTCAAACGTTTTTGAACAGTAGAATTTTTAATGTTTTTTAAAGAATTCTCTTTTGCTCACCAAGCTTACATTTATTTGATTCAAAATACAGAAAAAGCAGTAATATTGTGAAATCTTTTAATATTTAAGTGTCACATGATCCTTCAGAAATTCTAATATGCTGATCTGCTGTTCAAGAAACATTTATTATTATTATCAATATTTAAAACAGTTGAGTAAATATTTTTTTCAGGATTCTTTGATGAATAGATAGAATTAAAGATCAGCATTTATCTGAAATAAAAATCTTTTGTAACATTATACAATATTTAATTCAAAAGCTTGGAGTTAGTACAATTTTTGGTTGGGGAATAAATTGTAAAAATTAATACTTTTATTTAGCAAAGATGCTAAAAATCTAAAGTGATGATAAAAACATTTATAATGTTACAAAAGATTTCTATTTCAGATAAATGCTGTTTGTCTGAATTTCTATTCATCAAAGAAACCTAAAAAAAAAAAATCTACTTAGCTGTTTTCAACATAATAATAACAATAAATGTGTTTTGAGCAGCAAATCAGAATATTACAATGATTTCTGAAGGATCATGTGGAAGGAGTAATGATGCTAAAAATTCAGTTCTGAAATCACAGAAATAAATTACATTTCACAGTTTACTCCAATAGAAAACAGTTATTTTAAATATTTCAAAATTTTACTGTTTTTGCTGTACTAATCAAATAAATGCAGGCCTGGTGAGCAGAAGAGACGTCTTTAAAAAACATTAAAAATCTTACTGTACAAAAACTTTTGATTGGTAGTGTATGAACATCATTTATGTATCAGTTTTAATATGTGAACTAGCTTATATTTTTTGATTTTCATTAATTCACATCAATTCACAAAGTACTTTATTTTTATTCTATTTTTCTATGTAGCTTTATTTCAGCTTTAGTTTGAGTAATTTTAGCACTTTTAAGTATATTTTCAAGTAGTTTTAGTAATTCTATGTTGATTATTATGGTTTTTCATCTAATATTTGTATTTTACTGTAATTTTTATTTCAATTAAATTCACTGTCTTTAATAGCTATTAAGAACAACACTGCATTTCTTCACATCTATTAGTTTTTTAATGATATGCTACTTACATAAACTCCCTAAGGCTCTGCTGAGCTCTGTAATATGAACTAAGAGACAGACTTCACATTTCATTGTAGTATGAATGAATGTGGAGGCTGAAAGCTCTCAGAGTGGTGCTTTTAAAGAGAAAAGGTTTGGATCAATTGTGCTTACCGAGCCTTTCTCTATTACTCTGTTGAGCATGATAACGGCTTTGGTCTTCTGCTCCCAGATCATCAGCCAAAAGTGACCACAGGTGTTTCTCAGAGGACCCTGACAATAGAGAAACAGGTACAAAAAGTAAACAATTAGTAGGTATGGGTCACAATAGTCACAAGAATCTGTCTTATGTAATACAGCTCCCTAAAGAAATTTGAATCAAACTCCTCACTAATTTTTCAGACGAGTTGACTAGTCATCAAGTAAACACCAGCTGTTTTCAAAGAAAGTCTCACACACCTCAAGTAGTTACCTACGCAAAAATCATGCAATGCCAAAAGTCTAGCACACCTACACGTTAGTTTAAAAAAAAAATACCAAACCAAAAGTGCATCTCATATGGCTGACTAATGTATTTGAGAGCGTGTGACCTTCGAAATGCTACCCACACAGCTTGGTTGTAACAGACATTTGTAAAGCCTACCACCTGCCTACTTCATCCTGTAGTAGCATCTCTGTAAAGTAACTGCCAGCAATGGAGTAAAGTTAACTTAATGGTGCTGATGAAGGTTTTACTAAAAGCTGCTAAGATGTTGACAATCCTGTTCTGTGTGCCTAAGCAAAGCCATTTCACCACAGGTTTCTATAAGGGGACGGTCCCTGAAATTAGTCCACTGAAAATAACTTCTGACAAAAAAAGAATGTCTGCTTAAGGCATCTTAGTCACACGTCAAAATAAAACCTTTCTGTCACAGAAAACAATGAAAATATTTATTGAAGTCCTGTGACTTTATCTTCCCCCGACTCCTCATATTCATATGAAAGCTAGTGTCATCGTGTTAGTCACGCATTGTCATAAGCAGAACGAAATACACCAAATTATCCTTTCATTTTTACACTGTTTCAGGGTTCCTGTTTTTAAAATCAGATTTAAGACTTCAGAAACTTATTTTAAGACATGCACAAATAAAATGAATACCATAGAGAACAAACCTATACAATTTCAAAATAATTTATGCTTTCACAGATGCTTTCACTTAAAGGAGAACTCCATTTCCAGAACAACAAATTACAAATAATTTACTCACCCCCTTGTCATCCAAGATGTTAATGTCTTTCTGTCTTCAGTCGTAAAGAAATGATGTTTTTTGAGGAAAGCATTTCAGGATTTTTCTCCATGTAATGGACTTCACTGGTGCCCCGATTTTGAACGTCCAAAATGCAGTTAATAATGCTGCTTCAAAGGGCTCTAAACGATCCCAGCCGGTGAAGAAGGGTCTTATCTAGCCAAACGATCTGTCATTTTTTTCGAAAAATAAAAATTTGTATACATTTTAAGCACAAAAGCTCTTGTAGCACAGGGTCTGGGATGCACGTTCATGTTCAAATTAGTGATGGGTCGTTCTTTAATGATTCTTTCATTTTGAACGAATCTTTAACATGACTCGGGAAGAACGAGTCATCTCGGGGAGTGATTCGCTCAGTCGCGCATGCGCAACATCCTATTAGGTTCTGTACTGGAATTAGGTCACCTGTTTCGAGTCTTTGGGTTTTCCGTGTCATTCGTTCATCTTATGGGGCTGTCACGTGATGAACGAATGACTCAAACCTAAAAACTTGTCAGATAAGAGGTGAGGTGAGCTAATCATAGACTAAAGACCCAGGTAAACAATGAATTAATCTTTTCTGTTTCTTATAGCATTATAGTTTTGTCTTGTTCGTAGTGTGATCAAGGTTTGTGTAAGCAGTAGATGTGTTAGGGAAGTAACACATAACATTTTAATTATATTTTGCTAAAATGACCCAAATGACTCAAAAAAAGGTTTGTTCATTTTACTCGTGGACCTTTGCCAAACCCGTTCCCAAATCTCCACCCCCCAACGCTTTCCTGTCATTCTCTACTGTCCTATCTGTTAAAAAGCATGAAAAAAAGGAAAAAAAGGAAAAAAAAAAAAGAGATCAGAACTTCCCACCACTACTACTGCGTGTAAGTTCATTGTCTGTGTACTGACTATGGCGAAAAACTCCATCTTATTTTCTCTACAACTTCAGACGAGGACATCGTTGTACCTTTTTCTTTGTAAACAGCATTTACAAACTTACTTGCACTTTCTTAGTCTTTGCGCGTTCGCTTTGTAAACACTGTGTGTGTAGTTCCGCCTACATTTTGCGTGACCTTTCGACATGATTCAATAGTACATAGCATCGTGAACGTGCATCCCAGAGCCTGTGATACACAAGCTTTTGTGCTTAAAAAGTATAAAAAAAAATGTATTGTACAAAAAAAATGACTGATCGTTTCGCTAGACAAGATCCTTCCTCGGCTGGGATCATTTAGAGCCCTTTGAATCCGCATTTAAACTACATTTTGGAAGTTCAAAATCGGGGCACCAATCAAGTCCATTATATGGAAAAAAAAATCCTGAAATGTTTTCCTCAAAAAACCATAATTTCTTCACGACTGGAGAGAGAAAGACATGAACATCTTGGATGACACGGGGGTGAGTACATTTAATAATTAATAATTAATAATTAACATGTTTCACACAATATGTACATACATATTGAAATAAGTTAATGTACTAATATATCAATGCATTTTAGAAATTGACTGATGCTGGATGTTGCTGATGCATTCATGTGTTTAAAGAAAGTGCTATTGGTCTTTGTTCTTGGTCTTTCCTTGACATGACAGAAGGGAAAATCTACAAGTGTTTAAACTTTTAATTACATTTCAGATACAGCTTACTGTGTACACAAAATAGCACCAAACAATTTTTTTTGCACATTACAGAACTTCAAATTAAAAACAAGCCTGAAACACACAAGACTCTTATTTTGAAACTATTATGCTAGGGCTCTATGAAATCTGTTTTATTTTTTCCTAAGTTCTGTTTTATTTGTTTTTGCAAAATCTGTTTTTTTCATTTTAAGTTTTCTGGATTCATTTTTTCCATTTATTTTTTCTATACTCTGTTTTAATGGTTAAATAAAAAAAATATTAATCAAAAAGCATGTCTCAATAATTAAAATCATGAAACATACACAATTTAACACCAATTTATTACAAGTTTAACAAAAATTACATTTTTAAAGCCCTATGAAATCTGTTTTCATTTTTTCTCAAATTCAGTTTTTTTTTTGTTTTTTTTACCCAATTCTGTGTTTTCAATTCATTTTCTGGACTCAGTTGTAATGGTAATAATCAAAAGCATGTCTAAATAAAAATGCCATGTCTAAAAAAATTAATTTATTATAATTTTCTCTCTTTTTTGTTTTTCCCAGAAATACAGTTTTGTGGATTTACATTTTTCTGGTAAAAATTCATTAAAAAGTAGTGTTTTAATAATCATTTTATTATTAGTAGTACTATCATTACAATGATTAATACATTTCTGTCACAGTTTCTTCAAGTTAAACCGAACTTTTATTTTGACGGGTTGTTGTGTTTGTATATGATATGACGTCCAAAATTTAAAAAATTTCGTGTCTGTGTTCTACAGCAAATTCCATTTTTATGACTGGATTCTGTGATTCCGTCCGCGTTTTCTGCCTCACAGAAATCATAGGGCCCTATGAATGCTGTACTACTTCCAGCTGCTCATTTAAAAAGATAAGGGGTAAAATCCGCATCATTATAAACATCTACAAAATATTACAATATAAACAACATTCAGTAAAAACATCATAATTCACCTACAACAGATCTAACGCAATCACCTGTCATAACTGTACAATATTCATTTTTTGAGAACTACTTTGAATTGTCAGGCTTGCAGAATATGCAACAGCACTGCATTTTGACTTTAAATAGGCAACACTCACATTTATTTTATTTAATCACAGCTTTAATAAGTTAAACAGTCGTATTAGGCCATATTGTGATTCATATTTTTCTGTCCCTAAAAATTTGAAATTTGCAACGATGTTGCAATAATGAAACTCTTTCAAACTGCACTTACGTCATTTTAAGGACCAGCTGGGATCCTGTGGCCTGTATGCTTGGAGCTCCAGGGGAAAATATAGTGGTCTGGGTGTTTACTCACCTGGGTAAGTATGTATCTTCTCTGGGCTTCTTCCATTACAACCAGGCTGGCATTGATGTAGTCATTTTCTGTGTTTTCCAATTTTACCCGACTGTGGTCAACTGATATGTTTGTAAACAAACAAAAAAAACAAAACAAACAATGTCAAATGCAACATTACCGACCAGTTACATTACAATAACAAGCAATGAAGCCTAATGTGATTTTACTCACATGGGCTCACGTCTCTGTATCTGTTCCGATTGCGATTCTCTGGATACTTGGCCACTTTAAAAGCACATTCGTGTGACTGGTTGCGTATTTCCTGGAAACATAAAAAAAAACATTCAAACACTGAGTATTTCCTGGAAAAGAGCTTCAAAGCAACAGTTAAATCAGGTCATTACAGATTCATTAGGTTCATCAAGTTTCATTTCAATTAACTTCCCAAGCCCAAACACAGGACAGGAAAAACACATTTAAAAGAAATTAGCTGACCAAGCCAGTCGCGACCGAACAGCTTCCAGTAGTAGTAATGTGATATTACTGGAAACATAAATCAAGGAAGCTACATGTGGTTTGTTTAGTGGTTAGTTAAGCAAACTCACCCAGCATTCAATAACACAATTTTATATGACGTATATAAATATTCACTACCAATCAATAGTTTTTGAACAGTACGATTTTTAATGGTTTTTTTTTTTAAAGAATTGTCTTTATCTCACCAAGCCTGCATTTATTTGATCCAAAGTAAAGCAAGCACAGTAACATTTATAAATATTTTTACTATTTAAAAAAAATGTTTTCTATTTGAATACATTTTAAAATGGAATTTATTCCTGTGATTTCAAAGCAGAATTTTTAGCATCATTACTCCAATCACATGATCCTTCAGAAGTCATTTTAAAGTTCTGATTTGCTGCTTAAAACAAAAACAAAAACATAAAAACTAAAACATTAATATTATTATGTTGAAAACAGCTTAATAGGATTCTTTTTAGGATTCTTTGATGAATAGAAAGTTCAGAAGAACAGCATTTATCTGAAATAGTAATTTTTTGTAACATTATAAATACAATTTAAAGCATCCTTGCTGTAAAAAAGTATTAATTTCTATAATTAGTGAGCAGAAGAGACTTCTTTAAAAACATAAATCTTACTGTTCAAAAACTTTTGACTGGTAGCGCATGGTTGTTTATTTAACACTACTGGAGTGAAAGAATTAAAATCTACTTAATAGACTTTAATACTTCACTGTTTAAGTGTGTGACAAAAAAAAGACTGCAGAAAAGTTTCAATGAACAGGCTATGCTGTTGTTTTCAGTGGTTAGGACGACAATATGAAAACGTAACAGTTGCTGTTTACAGTAAATAAACGTGTATAAATCAGAAATAGCGAACAGCTGTTATTCGTTTAAGCGGAGGGAATGTGTTACTCCGTTGTCATAAGATGTCTGTGTCTCAAAAACTAGTTTATTGCCTACAAAGACAGCATTTTGGTCGTCAATGTCACGTTAAAATGCTGTATACTGTAGACAGCTGCGATACATTACGATTACGATCTCAGCTTACATGTTGTCCAATTTTTTTACCACTGTGCTCTCTGTTGTTATGACTAAAAAATAAGTATAATAATTAAAAACTCATAAATAAACAGACTACAATATGTTGTCTATGTAGTTGGTTCAACAGATTCTGAAACACAGTTATAGTTTCACTCACAACACTAGAGTTTACTACAGGACAAGCGCCACAACATCCCGGCTTCACAGCTTCACTTTCATTTCATCCCATTTCAACAACGGTCAAAAGGAGAACAGTGACAGCACACCCAATTAAAGTATGTAAAGACACGAGGAGATAAAAAAGACACTTCTCTTACGGCTAAATGTAGATTGCGTGGCTCATTAGCATGCTAGCTGTCTTAGCTTTACTTACTAAATAAAGGTTCTGCCAGCGGCCCTCTGAATCTATGTCCTCAAACTCCTGCTCCATGTCTCCGTCAATTCCTTCCGCTTTAAGCTTCTTTTTTATTGAGAATAAACGTCACAGCGGTAGAAATCACTCATTTCTCGTCCTCGCACTGAACCGCTGAGAGAGTCTGTCACTTTTTGTCCGTGTCGCTGACATTTGCGACGAGAAGCTCAGTGCCGTGCGCATGCGCGGTGAAGAGAGCGGCGTTCGCCTGCTCATGCGCAGTGAAAGAGCGCCTTCAAGATGTCAGAACAGGATGAACATGTCAAACATCTTTTAAGGATTTGAGCTTTGTTGGACATCTTTCTCACATATATCCTTCTAAAAATATTTTTCAAATATATTATTAAGCAATGTAAGTGTAGAATGGCAGCCTATATTAATAGAAATATGTTAGAATTTTCGTATTGGCATATTTATATTACTATACAGTAAGTCAAAAGTAGCCTAAACACTTAAACTGGTTCCAAGTCAATACAATTTTTCCAAATAAATAATATAATGATACCAGCCCAAATATTAACTTAACTAGCTAAAATTAAAATGTTAAATTTCACAATTCTCTATTTAAATTTAAAATCACAGCAAAAATGTATATTTTAAATTATATATAATTATTATTATAGCCTAACGACGTTTTTCATACAAATAAAGTCATTAATAATATAAGAACAATAAAACAAATTACAAGCAATAGCACAAATTAATACAATAAACTAAGATACGAATTAAATACACAGTATTTTACATTGGCTTGTGACAGCTACTGTATTAAGTAAATATACACAGATAGTTATTTTAAAAGTTTAAGAGCATCAACATCTGTCTTTTTATTTTATTGTTTGATTAAATGTATTAACATGGGAAACAGAGGGTATGAGGCTGCTCCTGTCACTTTTTCAAATAAATAAATAAATAAAACTGCCTGCTTCTTATAATATATGTTATATAAGTGTATAAATATTTTTTAAATATATAAATACATATAATAAACTAATTTACATGGTGCATGTTAATTTAGTATTAATTTAGTGTTAACTATTAAAAGTACCTTCTCTAGCCAGTAGTGCATGTAGGAAAATGTCTTGCGGTTGTCTGCCGCATGGTGGCGACAGAGAATACCGTGTACTTACGTTCATAAGTAAACAACGTGAAAGGAGCGGGGAAATGGTGGACCAAATGGTGCTCTTGAAACTTTTTTGTAATAAGTTCTTTTCAGTAAGATTAGTGAACAAGAGCGTCCTGACCAATTACATCCTACAGGACAAATTTGGGCAAAATTTTCTTCTTTTTTATTTTATTTATTTTTTTAAATAGTTTCCTTAATCTGAGCAGTACCAGACTTGGCTACTTTTCCTAAGTTTTCACCCTGATCACATACATTTTTTTATTTGATTCAAACTTAAGTGGCTGGAAAAAAAAATCATCTTAATTAGTCCTTAGTGGACGAAATGGACATCCAAATGGGAAATACTAAAATTCAGGGCATTTTTTTTTTTTTTTAATTGTCCAATAAAAACAATAAATCCAACACAATGCAGATCATACATACAAGGGGTGAGTCAATCCAATGAAAAATTACAACAAAGGATTGTTCAAATGGTGGATAAAGAACCCTGATTAACTTCCAAACAAATTCAAGCTGATCTGCAGACACAGGGTACAACAGTGTCAGCTCGCACTATCCGTCGCCATCTGAATGAAAAGGGACGCTATGGTAGGAGACCCAGTAGGACACAAAGGCATAAAAAAGCCAGACTGGAGTTTGTCAAAACTTATGTGACAAAACCACAATCCTTCTTGGTGAACGTACTGTGGACAGATGAGACAAAAGTAGAGCTTTTTGGTAAATGACATCATGACACTGTTTACAGAAAAAGAAATGAGGCCTTTAAAGAAAAGAAAACAGTCCCTACAGTTAAACATGGTGGAGGTTCAAAGATGTTTTGGGGTTGCTTCGCTGCTTCTGGCACTGGATGTCTTGACTGTGTGAACGGGATCTTGAAATCTGATGATTACCAAAGAATTTTGTGTCAGAAAGCTGCGTCTCCACCAGAGGTCATTGGTCTTCCAGCAGGACAATGACCCGAAACACACTTCAAAAAGCACTCAGAAATTGTTACAAACAAAGCACTGGAGAGTTGTGAAATGGCCAGCAATGAGTCCAGATCTGAATCCCATAGAACACCTGTGGAGAGATCTCAAAACAGCAGTTGGGAGAGACATCCTTCAAATCTGAATGACCTGGAGCAGTTTGCAAAAGAAAAGTGGTCCAGAATTCTAGTAGAGAGGTGTAAGAAACTCATTCATTCTTGCAGGAAGCAACTGATTTCAGATATTTTTTCCAGTGCTACCAAATATTAAGTTTAAGGGTGCCAATAATTTTGTCCAGTGCATTTTTTGTGTTCTGTGTGGAATTGTAGTTCCAATGCAAACAAACAAACAAAAAACATGAGAGTACCAAAACATTTGCAACTGCAACAATTTTCTGAGAGAAGGGTTGAAATTTCTGAAAGAATTGCAAGGGTGCCGATATTTTTGGCCATGACTGTATTTATTTTTTTTCTCAAACACAGTCAGTGAGGTAAGAGGCCCCCAGGGAGCAATGGGTGATTACTGTAGTTACTCTGTTCTAAACATCAAATCCTTTGTTTTTCCATCAAATCAATTTTAACTAGTTGGTTAAATGAAAATATTTGGATTTTATATTTTAAAAATGACCTCAAGTTAGCATCAGGTAGCTATTAGCTAGCCAGTTAGCATCAGCTAACAAAATGTTTCAAATAGGCTATAATAATTTTGTAATTCATAATTACGGATTATATTCTTTTCCATTTTAAGGTAAAACTGCCTATACTCTGGTTTTGCTGTAAATAGGGCATTTTACCCCACCCTGGTCTAAATTTGTAGGTTAAGTTTGTTATAACAATGGTTTATAGATTTCAGCCTATATGCAGCCATCAATTTGTCACCAAACTCACCAAAATGTTAGGTTTTGGCTGTCTGAACTTCCTGGAATGATTTTGTTTTCTACTGAAGTATAACATAACATAACAACATAAAAATAAGCATATTCTACAAAAATATGGTACTTTTAGAGGTAAATAAGTATAATAATAAAAATAAAAACATCAAAAATCACACACACAAAAACACATAAATTGGTAGTGTTTATATTGCTATTTTTTTATTTATTTATTTTTTAAAATTGGGATCACACCTAAGACCTACATGCCCAAATGTGTCCATGAAGGACAGATTAGACATTGCTCTATAAGATTGCTTTGCCTTTCGGCCTATATAGTTAATTTCAATTACATAAGCAGTGAATTAATTCACTGTCTGGAGTACATATTAAAATGCTGTAATGTCATACACTGAAGGCTTAGGTAATAATATAGGGTTTGCACGGCCCCAAAAAATGACAGTATATGAAGGAATAAACATGCATGAGACAGCTGCATGCAGAATGTAAACAATTTTAAATGTGCAAACTGCTATGCACAGATATACATCATTAAATCTGCCCTCAGCAAAAATGGTTTGCTCTGGAACAAATAATACATTAATGAGACCAAAGACTGCCCATTAGATTTACCCAAAACCAATTATTTTTCATGTTTAACCACTATAGAGACATCAGAGCGAGCTGCAAATTCCCGAAGTTCTGGCCGAGGTAAGGTAAGAGATTTATTCATTATACAGTGTAGATAGCTTGACTTATAACGCAAGTGTTTTTTTTTTTTAAATGCATAAACTTTCACTAGAATAGGCTAGACTGATCAGTGATGATGTTCTTTGATAATGTTAGGCTGCTTTTAGCCTTATGCTGGAGCTGGTTTCGGGCAATAAAGCTAAGTATGTAAATAATTAAAATAAAAATTAAATTAGCACAATAATATCATGTATTGGCGATCTCACAGGCTGATGATAGGACCCAGCACTACTGTAGCGTATAATTTACTCACCCTCCATGCATCATAGGTGTATATGACTTCCTTCTTTAAGACGAATGCAATCGGAGTTATATTAAAATTTATCCTGGCACTCCCAAGCTTCAGAACTGTATGCAGACGAGTGTTTCTCTTCATCAGTCCAAAACAAGTCCAATAACGTGCATCCATCCATAATAAAAAGTGCCTCACATGGCTCCGGGTGGTCAGTAAAGGCCTCCTGTAGCGAATCAAGGCGTTTTTGTAAGAAAAATATCCAAATTTAAAACGTAAGAATCACTAACTAATCTAAGAACTAATCGAGCCATTTGTGCCAGGCTGGGAGAAATGTTTTGTAATAATGTAAATTATGTTAAAATTAATGCGTTTTTCGAACCACCAAGGCAAGGCAAGGCAAGGCAAGGCAAGTTTATTTATATAGCACATTTCATACACAGAGGTAATTCAAAGTGCTTTACATAAAAGGAAGTAAAATAATCATAAAAACAATAATAAAAACAATCACAGAAAAGGAAGTAGAACAATCATAAAAACAATGATCATAACAATAAAACAAAAATGTAAAATGTAAAAACTGATTGATATAATGATTTAAAAATGATTTAAAAATTGATTTAAAATAAGTTTAAGACATTTAAAAACAGTAAATGATTATACATAATGCAATCAGTTCGGACGAAGCACAGTGCTCATTCAGTAAACGCACAGCTAAACAGATGAGTTTTGAGTCTAGATTTAAATGTAGTTAATGTTTTAGCACATTTGATCTCTTCTGGAAGCTGATTCCAACTGCGGGCAGCATAATAGCTAAAAGCGGATTCCCTTTGTTTTGTGTGAACCCTTGGTATTTCTAACTGACTCGATCCTAATGATCTGAGTGGTCTGTTAGGTTTATATTCAGTGAGCATATCTGCAATGTATTTAGGTCCTAGGCCATTGAGTGATTTATAAATGAGTAAAAGTACTTTAAAAATCAATTCTAAATATAACTGGAAGCCAGTGTAGGGACCTGAGGACTGGTGTGATATGCTCAGATTTTCTGGTTCTAGTCAGAATCCTGGCAGCAGCGTTCTGGATGAGCTGCAGCTGTCTAATGGTCTTCTTGGGAAGGCCAGTGAGGAGACCATTACAATAATCCACCCTGCTTGTGATAAAGGCATGAACAAGTTTCTCCAAGTCTTGACTGGAAACTAAACATCTGAGTCTTGCAATGTTTTTGAGATGATAGTATGCTGATTTAGTTACTGCTTTGACATGACTACTGAAACTAAGGTCTGACTCCAGAATCACACCAAGATTCTTGACTTGGTTTTTAGTTGTTTGACCCCTAGAGTCAAGGTATGCATTCACCTTAACAACTTCCTCTTTGCTTCCAAATGCAATGACTTCAGTTTTCTCCTTGTTTAACTGAAGGAAGTTCTGGCACATCCAACTGTTAATTTCATCAATGCACTGGCAGAGGGAATCAATGGGGCTGTAGTCATTTGGTGATAAGGCTAGGTAAATCTGGGTATCGTCAGCGTAGCTGTGATAGGCAATTTGGTTCTTTCTCATTATTTGACTTAGTGGGAGCATATACAGGCTAAACAAGAGCGGCGCAAGAATTGAGCCTTGAGGGACTCTGCATGTCATGGACGTCCACTTAGACTTATGCTCTCCTATACTCATATAATAACCTCTCCCTTCTAAGCATGACCTGAACCAATTGAGAGCCATCCCAGAAATCCCGACCCAGTTTTCCAGTCTCTCTAGAAGAATGTTATGATCAACAGTGTCAAACGCAGCACTAAGATCTAGTAATACCAGCACCGATATTTTGCCAGAATCAGAATTTAGGCGAATATCATTTATTATATTAACAAGCGCCGTCTCTGTGCTGTGATGCGGTCGGAAACCAGATTGAAAATTGTCCAGGTATCCATTTGAGTTTAAGTAGTTGTTCAACTGATTGAAAACTACCTTTTCAATAATCTTGCCTATAAAAGGAAGATTAGATATTGGTCTATAGTTGCTCAATATGGTGTTATCAAGTTTGCTCTTTTTCAGAAGGGGCTTAACAACTGCAGTTTTCAGGGAGTTTGGAAAAGTCCCAGAAAGAAGTGAGGTGTTTACCACTTCTAAGAGATCTGCTTCTAAACAGTTAAACACACTTTTGAAAAAAGATGTGGGAAGTGTGTTAAGGTTGCAGGTTGAGGATTTAAGGTGCTGTATTATTTCTTCCAAAGTTTTGCTATCAATTGCTTCAAAAACAGACAAAGTGACTTCTTTTTGAAATTGTGGTCGTATCTGTCTAACCTCTGCATAACTTGAGGATGTGCTAATCACCTTTCTGATGTTAATGATCTTCTCTGAAAAGAAGGAGGCAAAGTCATTGCATTTGCTGTCAGAGAGCATTTCACTTGGAATCTGACTTGGGGGGTTTGTTAGTCTCTCAACAGTAGCAAAAAGAGTGCGAGTGTTGTTTATGTTACTGTTTATAAGGTTTGAGAAGAACTTCTGTCTTGCTGTGGCTAGTTTCACATTAAAAGCATGAAGGCTGTCTTTATAAATGCTAGGGCTGTAACGATAATCGCACGATGTCGTGAGGCGCGTTTAGTCAATGAAGCCGGTACTTTGATTAGTAGTAAAGCTCCATCACGTGCGTTCAGCTGGAGCGGCAAGTAATACACAGAGCCGTAAAGCACTGACAAGCTACGCCAAAATCGCGCTCAAAATCGAATTCGATTGAACGCACGTGATGGAGCTTTACTACTAATCAAAGTACCGGCTTCATTGACTAAACGCGCCTCACGACATCGTGCGATTATCGTTACAGCCCTAATAAATGCTATAGTGAATTTCAAGTTTTGTCTTCCGCCACATCCGCTCAGCTTTTCTGCATTGTCTTTTCATACTCTGTACTGCTGTTGATTTTCTCCAACATGATTTTTGTCTGCCAGTCGTCTTACTGACTTTCACTAGAGCAATGTCATCAATGACATTCTTAACTTTTGAGTTAAAGGTCATTTGAGTTGTGGGTCCATGCACATGCTGAATCAGGTCAAAAGTGTTTAAAATGGTTATAATTTCTTTTGTAGTTTTGATTTCTGCATTTTCTATGTGAAAATTAAAATCCCCTGCAATAGCAAAACAGTCAAACTCTAAGGAAATCATAGATAACAGTTCTGTGAACTCTTCAACAAAGGCTGGAGAGTATTTTGGAGGCCTGTAAATAATGATAAATAGAATTCGTGGAGCACCTTTCAGCACAGTCCCTAGATATTCAAAAGATAAGTACTGACCAAATGACACTTGCTTACATTGATAGACATCTTTAAATAGAGCAGCTACACCTCCACCTCTCCTAACAGCTCTGCAGACACTCATGAAAGTAAAGTTAGGAGGGGCTGTTTCATTGAGGACTGTTGCACTGCAGCTGTCTTCAAGCCATGTTTCAATTAGAAA
>VONZ01003548.1:0-19780 GCA_012976165.1 Labeo catla
AACTACAGTGCTGATAACAAGTACCTCTCCGTCTACTACGACAGAAGGACAAAGCACAACAGAAGTGATTTCAACAACAACAGAAGTACCTACTTCTACTGCAGAAAGTACAGTTCTGACAACAGGTACTTCTCCATCTATAACGACAGAAGGACAGAGCACAACAGACTTGATTTCAACAACAACAGAAGTACCTACAACAACAGAAGTACCTACTTCTACTGCAGAAACTACAGTGCTGACAACGGGTACCTCTCCATCTACCACAACAGAAGGACAAAGCACAACAGAAGTGATTTTATCAACAACAGAAATACCTACTTCTACAACTTCTTTCGACAGGACAGGCACAACAGAGTGATTTCAACAACAACAGAAGTACCTACAACAACAGAAGTACCTACTTCTACTGCAGAAACTACAGTGCTGACAACAGGTACCTCTCCATCTACTACAACAGAAGGACAGAGCACAACAGAAGTGATTTCAACAACAACAGAAGTACCTACTTCTACTGCAGAAACTACAGTGCAGACAACAGGTACCTCTCCATCCTCACCATCTACTACGACAGAAGGACAAAGCACAACAGATCTGATTTCATCAACAAAAGAAATACCTACTTCTACCGGCAGCAGCCAGCAGACACAAACTACTCTTTTCAATTCTACAACAGAATCAGAAACTACAACAGCTCAATCAACATTTACAACAACTATGACCCCAACGAGCATGTCCACATTTGCATCATCTACAAGTAAGAGCAGTTTAACACTGGAAACTACATTATTCACAACAGGTACTACTCAATCTTCACCGTCATCTGTGACAGAAGGACAAAGCACGTCACAATTCACTTCATTTACAACTGAAATATTTTCACCTACTGTACAAGAAACGACAAGCCAGCAGACACAATCCACTCAGTTTACTGCTCCAACAGAAACAGAACCTATAACGACAGCTCAATCATCATTTACAACCACTGTGACTCCTATGAGCATGTCCACATTAGAATCATCATCAAGTGAAAGTGGTGCAACACTAGAAACTACAGTATCAACAAGTACCTCTTCAGGTTCACCATCATCATTGTCTACGACAGAAGGACATACCACATTAAAATTCACTTCATCTGCAACTGAAATAGTGTCATCTGGTGTAGAACAAACAAGCCAGCAGACACAAACTAGTCAGATACGTACTACCACAGAGTTAGAATCTACAACGACAGCTCAGTCAACATTTACAACAACTGTGTCCCCTAGGAGCACGACTGCATTAGAATCATCCACAAGTGAAAGTGGATCAACAGTGGAAACTACATTATTTACAAGAGATTCATTTCCATCTTCAATATCTACTACAACAAAAGGACAAAGTACATCAGAATTCACTCCTTTAACAACAGAAATACCTACATCCAGTGCAGAGCAAACAAGAAGCCAGCAAACACAAACCACTGAGTTTATGTCTACCACAGAAACAGAACCCATGAGCATGACCACAGCACAATCATCTACAAGTGAAAGAGGTTCAACTCTGGAACCTACATTATCCACAACAGGAACAACTCTGTCGTCAGAGTCAGAGCCTACAACAACAGCTCAATCAGCATTTACAACCACTGTAACCCCTATGAGCATGTCCACATTAGGATCAACATCAAGTGAAAGTGGTGCAACACTGGAATCTACAGTATCAACAAGTACCTCTTCAGCTTCACCATCACCATTGTATACGACAGAAGGACAAACCACGTTAAAATCTACAACTGAAATATTGTCATCTGGTGTAGGACAATCAAACCAGACACAAACTAGTCAGATTCCTTCTACCACAGAATCAGAATCTATAACGACAGCTCAGTTGACATTTACAACAACTGTGTCCCCTATGAGCATGACAACATTTGAATTTGGTTCAACACTTGAAGCTATTATATCAAGAAGTACCTCTTCAGCTTCATCATCACCATTGTCTACGACAAAAGGACAAACCATGTCAGAATTCACTTTATCTACAACAGAAATATCATCATCTAGTGTAGAGCAAACAAGCCAGCTGACACCAACAACTCAGTTTATTTCTACCGTAGAAACAGAAGCTAGAACGACAGCTCAATCAACATTTACAACAGCTGTGTCCCCTATTAGCAAGACCACATTGGAATCATCTACACTTGAAAGTGGTTCAACACTGGAAACTGCAATGTCTACTACAGGTACACCTTCATCTTTACCACCATCGTCTACAACTGAAAGACAAAGCATGTCAGAATTCACTTCTACTACAAATGTAATAACTTCATCTAGTGTAGAACAAACAACAAGTCAGCTGACAGGAGAATCTCAATTTACATCTACAACAGAATCTGTAAGCATGACCACATTACAGTTGTCTACAAGTGAAAGTGGTCCAACACTGGGAACTACACTATCCATAACAGGTGCAACTCCATCTTCACCATCTACTATAACAGAAGAACAAAGTACATCAGGATTCACTTCAGCTACTACAGAAATAGTGTCATCTAGTGTAGACCAAACAAGCCAGCAGACACAAGCCACTCAGTTTTCCACAGAATCAGAATCTACGACAGCTCAATCAACATTTTCAACAGCTGCGTCCCCTATGAACATGACCACATTAGAATCGTCTACACTTCAAAGTGGTTCTACATTGGAAACTATTATATCCAGAAGTACCTCTTCAGCTTCACCACCACCATCTTCTTCAACAGAAGGACAAACCCTGTCAAAATTCACCTCAACTATACCAGAAGTATCTTCATCTAGTGTAGAACAATCAACAAGCCAGCAGACACAAACCACTCCATTCACTCCTACCACAGGAACAGAAACTACAACGACAGCTCAATCAACTTTTACAACAGCTCTGTCACCTATGAGCACCACATTACAATCATCTACACTTGAAAGTGGTTCAACATTGGAAACTACATTATCCACAATAGGTGCAACTCCATCTTCACCATCAACAGAAGGACAAACTTCCTCTGGTCCTCAATCAATAACCGGAAACGATTTCTACCCTATTTTCTTCAGCATTTTGGGAGCTGTTGTTCTACTTCTCATTGTTATAGTTGTGATGATTGTGGTGCTCTGCGGAGCCAAGAGGTATGTATAACTGTTTCTGTGACTTGTTCAAAAACCCCAAAACAAAACAAACAAATAACACAATTAATCTTTCAACAGAAAAAGGAGGTTATCATTCTTTGAGGAAGAGTTCTTTGATTTTACATCAAGAGGTAAGATTTCTAGCTTAGTGAATATACTTCAGCAGCAGTACAAGATGAAGCTCTCAAACATCAGAAATGTTATGAAAACATGATAATTAAAAATATTAACTATATTATTTCAGGATCTACAGACAGAGGTTACTGGTATCAGAATTTTTCATTAGAAGATTCAGCAGCTGGGTCTTTCAACCTATACTCTGAAATTACCCCTGAAAGGTAGGATGAGCAATTGTGCATATCATTTAATAAACATATTGGACAAGGAACATAACATGTATTGGTGATTGATTGATTGATTGATTGATTGATTGATTGGTGATTAGATTGATTCTTTTTTTTTTCTTTTTTTTTTTAAATCACAATTTTTTTTCTCTCTCTATCTGCTACAGATAAAGACCAGAGCAACTGAAGTGGTGGATGTCTGATGAGCAGAAATGACATTGTTTATTAAAATATTGACACTATAATCTCAGGAAGCCAACATAATAATATGCATTTACTGCATTACATGCATTTACTGGGTTTGTTTCAGATTATTTAAAGTATTTTTAAGTAAAATTATCTCACTGTTCATAATATTTACAAAGCACAAAAACAATGTATAAAGCACATCAGTAAAACTCAGTCATTTGAAACTCAAAAGCACTCATCTATGATACCAAACACTCCAACATATGCATAAATTAATAATAAACAAATTAAATAGGTGGGGGTTGTAAAAATGTGGTCAACTGCATTGCACAAGTGCTCAATGGGAGTAAATCCGCAGACACAGTCAATCACAAAACGTGGCCGATCAAAACAATTTTCGCCCCTGTTCCACACATACTATATATTTTTATGATTTCTGTGATGCTGACTTACAATATAGGAACATAAGCAACAATATTCATAGTACACAATGCCAGGTTTTTAGAAAGCTAGAAAATGCAAGAGCACGAGTGATTTGTTTTCTTGGTATTTCTGGAATTTCAAAAAATAAATAAAACACATACACACACATACAATTATTATTATTAATCTTGTTAAAAAATAATCACTTTTTTTCACATTTCTAATGTAATTACAATGCTACCACATTAAGCTTGTAGAACAGTCAGTTATGTTGGTGGGTTTTATGTTTTTTTGGCACTGCACATTTACTGTATTGTATATAATATGTATGGTCTTTGTTACGATTGCTTGAGTTTGCACTAAAAGCATAATATATTTTTAAATTAATATTTATAGGAAAACGATGTGCTGTTATAAAACTGTGCTGAATATACAGTTTGTATATAAAATTCTTTAAATAAAGCATATGTGCAACTTTACAATGTATCGGCTACATTTACCATCATGTTCATCAGGATTTTATTTTTTAAAAAATGTTGTTGTAATGTTGTTATAAGGTCATTAGAAGGCACTACAGAGTTGATTATACACCATCTAGGCCTCACCTGTTTGGCTGATGCTTCTTATCAAATGTGGCTTTTATTTGTAATAAATAGTAGGTTAAGTAGTAACTCTTTAGTCTTAGATGGACTCCAAAATAAATATATACCACATTTATTTTGAATGAATGAAGCATTTATATAGCGCTTTGTGTATTGCTGTACACCCAAAGTGCTTTACAATCATATGGGGGGATCTCTCCTCAACCACCACCAGTGTGCGGCATCCACCTGGATGATGCAACGGCAGCCATAGTACAACAGCACCAGTGCGCTTACCACACACCAGCTACAGGTGGAGAGGAGAGAGTGATAGAGCCAATTCAATGAATGGGGATGAATGGGGGTTATTAGGAGGCCATGATTGACAAGGGCCAGTAGAGGGAATTTGGCCAGAACATCGGGGTTGCACCTCTATAATTTTAATGGTAGGTTTATTTGAACAGTGAGAGACAGAATAACAACAAAAAAATCCAGAAAACACACATTTCAAAAATGTTTTAAATGGATTTGCATTTTAATGAGTGAAATAATTAGTTGATCCCCTATCAATCAACAAGATATTTGGTTCCCAGGTGTCTTTATACAGGTACCGAGCTGAGATGTGTGCAAACCTGGTGGCCAACTATAAGGACCGCCTGACCTCTTTGACTGCCAATAAGGCTTTTGCCACCAAGTACTAAGTCATGTTTCGTGAAGGGGTCAAATACTTATTTCACTCATTAAAATGCAAATCAATTTATAACTTATTTGAAATGCGTTTTTCAGGATTTTTTTGTTGTTATTCTGTCTCTCACTGTTCAAATAAACCTACCATTAAAATTATAGACTCATAATTTCTTTGTCAAGCGACAACAAGTGTTGACAATCTATGAAAGTGTTATTTTATGTACTGTATTACAACAGACAAATAATATTGTCTCTTCATTTTAACTGGACCATATGCAGTGATGTCTGACAACGTGACAAATGTTTTCTCAATTTAGGATATATAAATATGAAGGTATTTTAGACATCACAAATTTCTTTGGAAACTTTTAGACTTAGATTGTTTTAGCTTTTATTAAACTTTATGAAACTATAATGAATTTTATGCATAGCTGAACATATTTTATGCATAATGAACCATTTACACAGATTTTTATGGAAGCCCGTTTCCGCCACTGAATAAAGAATAAAAAATAAAAAAGGTGTAATTGTGATTTTTTATCTTACAATTTTTTTCTGCAATTTCGAATTTATTTCTCAGAATTCTGACTTTATAACTCGCAATTGTTTATATAAGTCAGAATTGTGAGATAAGTCGCAATAACCTTATTTTTTTTTTTTTTAATGTAGTGGAGGAAATGATCTTCCATAGATTTTAAACAATGCATCTAAAAGAATTTTTTATCTTGTCTTGTCCACTAGTGGACAACATTAGTATTACAGCCTTCATCTCACATCTCACATATGATATATATATATATATATATATATATAAAGATAAAAGTGGAAAGAAGGAAATGCTATGCTGAAGCTGTAAGAGTGTCAAAAGAGAGAAGAGAGGGAAAACAGTATAAATGAGTTAGAAGGTATAGTAACGTGAACGATTGACAGGATGTATGTGGAAAAAACAGATTTAGCTACATTCATAGTAGGTGTGATCAAAGCAGAAGTAAAATCTAAAAATGTAAGAAAAAAAAATGTTGGTTGTTAAAGCTACGGTTGATCATTCAGCACTAAAAGGATTTTTCGTAATGAAACTGGAAGATCAGCACCTGTGGGTGAAGTATGGACAATGGTAAAGAAGACGGGGGGGGGGGAAAGAAGCAGTGGGAATCCAGTGTTGATGCTACAGGAGGAAATAGGTGTCACCAATATGAAAAAGGCATTCAAGATCCTTTACAAAGATACACAGTTCAGAAAATTTGTCAGATGGCAGAAATGGTAAAAGCGATTAAAAGAGCAAAGCCTACTTCTCCTGGGAAAGAATCACTCTTAAAGTTGCTTGAGTTATACAATAAAGTTTGGAAAGAGGAAAAACTACCAAATGCATGAAAAAAGCAATAGTGATTCTGATTAGAAAACCTGGCAAGTATCAAACTAAAGTTACAGACCAATAGCTTTAACATCTAACTTGTGTAAAATAACGGAGTGAATGATAACTAATAGATTGTCAGATGAACTAAAAAGATTGGTTTCTGGTAAGCTCAAAGTGGTTTTAGGAAGGGAAGGAACAACCAATTACAACGAAGTAAGAATACAACTGAAATAAGGACACAAGCAAATAAAGAGACTGTAGTTGCAGTATTCTTTGATATAGAAAAAGCCTGTTGGTGCATTCAAGTTCTCCTGGGAAGTTCGTATTAACGAGCTGAGAAGTCGTAATTATGACATTACGCACATTCAAGTTACTTTGGTCGGAACAAGATAACAATTTACATAAAATTCAATTTGTTTTTAACTCTACATCTACAAAATGATGAATAAAGAATGCAGGAAAGTGAACTTCAAGTGCCAGAGTTGAGCAGAAGAGGGCGGTAATGCACCTATAAGCTGCAAGCCAACTGCCTTTAGAAAGAAGGCGGCAGAAAAAGGATGTCTGCGCCCTTGCAAATGTCATATTGTTGATAGTCTGTAGATAGTTGTGTGTGTTTGAGAAATTACAAAGACGTAAGCTTCTATTAAATAATATTACAGTCATATCTACATGAATTTAATGGATTTATAAGGTATTTATAAGGTGTGTGGGTTTTCTTATGCGAAATGCGGTAAATATAACACCACTCGATGCTTTTGACTCTCTTTTGTCTTTGAAGTATCTGTCAATCATGGTCCATTTATGTAAGTACTTTTAATGCAATTTACAAAGTACAATGTACAATGCAAAGTACAAGATTAAATTTAACATCTCAGACCAGTAATATGATTGATTTTCGGCTATTGGATTGGATCAAATCTTGAAAATGGGTTATTCACCAGAAAATAAAAATGATTCTGAAATCGAATTAGATCACAATATTCAATCTTGGTTTTGGTCTGGATTAAATTGTCAGTTGATCCATTGATCCAAAAAAAACAAACAAACAAACAAACAAAAAATCAGGTCCAAACATACATTTGTAACATGTATATATATATATATATATATATATATATATCAACAATATGTCATTTGCAATCCAAATCAAATTAAAAAAAAATACATTATGAAAATATACAGAGTACGAATTTTACAAAAAACAAATGTGATTTTTAAAATCATTTAAAAGTCTGCATAAGTACTGAATAGGCGATCCTGCATTACATGAACAGACAATAATTATTTTAGAATCTAAATCATTATGAATGATTTACTGCCATTGTGTGAATAATGTAATCAGGTAATCCATAAAAAGTACCTGTAATCTGATTATTATAGCATTATCAAATGTAATAAACTCTAATTACAAGTACATGATTTTTGGAATATATATTATTACGTAATCCTGATTGAATGTAATCAGTTACTACCCAGCCCTGTGCGTGTAGGTGTGTAAAGTACATTTAATTTAAAGTGTTTTTTTAAATCACTGTAAACTACATTGGCACAATTATCAGAGATGAACCAGTCAAAAGTTGTTATTTGTGAGTGAAAGCAAAGTTTCTTATGTGAATGCAATGCAAAACTTTTCTGAGAGAATGCAAAAGCATTGAAAAAAGCATATTTTATTCTCATTTTTTTTTCCATCACCATGTCCTTTTAGGTGATTAATCCAGATTTGGTGATCTGAAAAAGTGTGTATCTGGATCCACATCCAATCCAAAAAAAAAAACACAGAAAAGAAAGATGAATTACTTTATCCTGGATAGGAAATCATGGGATTACCAAATCCAGATCATTCTGATCCAGATTAAACTTCAAGTTTAACTGTGATTTTCGAATAAGAAAGACAAAATGTAGCCTCCAGGATCAATAGTCTTACTGCTTCTGAATTGAAGTCTCATGTTTGTGACATTAAACATTGCCACTGTGAAACTTACATTATGTTTATGCATTATGTTTTTGTCTTACACTCTTAAAAATAAAGGTTCTTTTAAAGGTTCCACAGAACCATTTTTGGTTCCACAAAGAACCATTCAGTCAAAGGTTCTTTAAAGAACAATTTTTGCCACAAAACAGAAGGGTTCTTCAGATATTAAAGGTTCTTTATGAAACCATTTTTTTTTTAAATGGTGATCATGAAGCACCTTTATTATTAAGAGTGTAGCATCTTGCCTGCTCAAAAACTATCATGGTGGGCATGTGGCCATCAGGCTGGCAATAAAATGTGCCACTAACCTTCTACCACATTTTGGCTGCTTATAATAAACAGGCAAGAGACAGAGCTGTGCTCATATGACCCTCTCCCAAACACACACAATGAAAAACTTGTCGCCTTATTACCCAATACAATAGAGCACAGTTAGAATATGTATGAGGGGAAGTAGACACTGAAAGTGAATTCTTTAATCATTAAATCTTTTGTAAACACACTTTATCCAGATTTATTTGTCACTGAGAACCAATAATCAGCTAACAAAGGAAAGAAAGAAATAAATGATCTGGCATGAGGAAGCTACACTGAGAGTTAAAATGAACAGTGTGCCTTGTTTAATTTCAGGTGAACTGCAGAACCTATAAATGTTTACACACAATTGTGCAGCTTCTTTACAACGAGCAATGTACTGATGTATCTAACTGTATACACCCATGTATTGGTATTACATAACTGGAATATTTATCACCGGGTTTTTATTTCTTTTTGACGTCAGCATCTAAAATACACTGGTAATAAATATGAGATCAGATTATGACGTGTTTGGAAACTCAGGAAACCAGGACACTCTAGGGTGTCTCCAGTAGGATTTTTTTATTGAGATTGTGCTGACAAGGCAGGCATGCATTGTATTTTATAGGCATTCAGTGGACAGTCTTTATCCAAATTGGCCTTACATGTACCCCTGTGTTACGGTGTTGCTGGTGCTGGATGGAAGACAGGATACAACGTACAACACAAATCTTATTTTAATCACTTCCAAGAGGAACAGGCAGGAACACAGAGCGATATCCACACACACGGAAACACTAATCAACAATAAAGACGGACAAGGGGAGTGAGGCACAAAGAACACTATATACACAGAAACAGGGGAGTGGCTACAAACGAGATAACGAGGGGAAGTCCAAATATGGTTAAGACTAAACCAAACTAATACAAAACCAAAGGGGGGAAACAAGGACTAAACCAAATGAGCTAGAAACACAGGGGGAAAAAACACAAGGAGACATGTAACACCCTGACTGAGATCAAACAATGGCCTAAAGCTTTGTGAGTACCAACATTCATATCCTATAGATAACATTATCACCAAATATTTTAAGCAGCACCTGGTCACAAGAACTATAGATATGTTTACATATCTACATATGTTTACATATGTAGATATGTAACTATACATATGTTTACAATATCATCCCATAGACTTTTAAATATAAATGTAGTTACATTTTACAAGGGTTGAAATGGTTATTAATAACTTATTTAAATTTATCAATGGTGTGCCTGAAGGTTTTATGGATGGGTGGTGTATTTTGATTTGCTACATGAGGAGAGTAGCTAAAATAGGATGTTGTTGTACAATTTCCAATTACACAAATAAATGTGAATGTTCTTTTTAGCAATTCACAACAAAACTTTTACTTAAACGCAGTGTTGTGACCTTTAGGGAACAAGATCGCAGTCTTCACACTTAAAGAAAAATTGTGTAGGATAACCAATTTTCACTTATCATTTAGAAATTGCTGGTAAATTTCACAAATAATTACAAAGAAATGGCAAGCACTCTCTTAAAAACAATGGTGCTTTAAAAGGTTCTTCACAGCAATGCCACAAGAACAATTTTGGTTCCATTCAGTCAAAGGTTCTTTAAAGAACCATCTCTTTCTTACCTTTTTATAATCTGAAGTACCTTCTTTCGCCACAAAGAACCTTTTGTATACCTGAAAGGTTCTTCAAACGTTAAAAGTTCTTTATGGAACCATTTAGACAAAAAAAGGTTCTTCTATCGTATCGTGAAGCACCTTTCTTTTTAAGAGAAAAACACTGAATTAAACATGGAATTTTAAAGAAACAGGATTAAAATAGTATATGTTAGAAAAAAATAGTTTAGACATTTCTAAGACTAAAATTAAAAAAAAAATTAAAAAAGCTAAATAGTAACAAAAAATAAAAAATATAAAAGCACATAGCAAAATTACTAAAACTTCAACTAAAATGATATAAATAAAATCAAAATAATAATAATAACTGGTGGTCATGACACAATACAAAATATTTGTTGAGATAAATACTCTTCAATAAAAAGCAAGAAACATTAAGGTCAAACCACACCTTGAAAAGATTGCATACATGTCCACATGAAGAAATATGAATCAGATTTACCTGTCAGCTCAAAAGTTTTTTTTTTCTTACTCAATGTTTACACAATTGTGTTACTCATTGCTGCAGTCTTAAATATACATACTTTGTAAATATGACATTTGAACTTGAACAAATACTTCTCAATTTATCAGCAACATGAATGCAAGCTGGAAATAAAATAATTAATCACACTGCTTTAAAATAGGAACAATAAGATTATTAGAATTATTATTAGAATTATTATAAGATATATATAAAGCATGACTTTACATATAAAATTAACCTAAAAGTAATAAATATATACATAATTATAAACTGGAGGTGGACTTCATACATCAGAAAAATACCTAAACTCTATTTTAAATGTATTACTGATGTGACCAAAAAGATACTGAAAAAAAATGATAGAATTGAAATAATGTAGAATATATTTAGAATTGAAATTTAAAATATATGTTTTTTTTTTAAATCATTGTCATTTTCCCATTCATTTTCAGTCATCATTTACTCACCCTCAAGATGTTCCAAACTGTTGAGTTTCTTTCTTCTGTGGATCATAAAAGATAATTTGAAGAATGTTGGTAACCAAACAGTCCCCATTGACTACCATAGTTTAAATAAATACATAAACACTACAGGGACCATCAACTGTTTAATTAACTAAGATATTACTAATACTTACTGGAGGACACAGAGAAATTAATATCTATACTTTATAATTCACTTTATAATTGATTTCTATACTTTATTAATAATCAATTATTATGCAAGACTTCAATCTGGAGATCAAAATGGGAACTTGAAGTAAGGGAGAAGATGTCAATTCTAGGCATTGCCTTATGCAATTTAAGATCTTTCATTAGATCCAACTTATAATTATTTTAATTAAAAGCTACATAGAATTTTTCAGATGTTTCCCCACTATGTGATAAGTGCCAGATTGAGGAAGCCACTCTCTTGCATAGTTATGTTCACCATTTATTCCATTTTGGACTAATATATTTGAAATTCTCTGAAAAACTCACTTCATTTAATAAATGTCAACAGCAGTTGCGCTTATTGTTGCAAAGAAACTTGTATTAAGGTTTTGGAAAAAGACCAAACCCCATCTGTTTACACCAACCACCCAATGTGATCGAAAGAAATTATTACAGAAGAAGTTATTACATGTGGTAATTCAGTTCATTTTGTTGGATCAACTGGATCGCTTTGGTAAGACTTTTGATAATTCGGGTTCTTTGCATGTTGGTCTTTCTTTCTTATTTTTTCTCATTTTGTTTATAATGTGGCATCATAAGATGCATTTTACAACATCTGTTGGATTCCCCAATAAAATGATTTAAACAGTTTTCAGGTTTGGGAAAACCATCCCTATAATAGGGAAAACATTACGAGACAAGATGATGATTATTGGAAATATACTAAATATACAATGCTTTAAAACGTCTCAGGTTACGTATGTAACCCTGGTTCCCTGAGAAGGGAACGAGACACTGCGTCCTCTAGGGGTCGCTATGGGGAACACCATCTCCGTGACCCGTGTCTGAAGCCTATATGCAAAAAAGACAACAGTGTTGGCCGGCAACAGCCTATGACGTCACTTCCAGCGCGACTACCGGTGCGACCACAGTATAAAAGGACACCATTAGAACACAACATTCGCTTCTTCGTCTGAAGCTTACATTCGCTTCTTCGTCTGAAGCTTACGTCCAAAGCATGGCGACGAGACTAGAGGACGCAGTGTCTCATTCCCTTCTCAGGGAACCAGGGTTACATATGTAACCTGAGACGTTCCCTTTTGAGGAACTCGACCTGCGTCCTCTAGGGGTCGCTATGGGGAAAAAAAAGGGGAGTGCATGCCATCATAGAGGCGAGCACTAAGTACCAACTGCCTTAAGCTTAAGGGAGTTGCCCCTAAGACGTAGTGACGGCTGTCAGTGACATTATCCCCTTCGGCCAAAAAGCCTGAGCTGCATACCCAAGACTTAACTGAAAGGGGTCGGATATGCTGGACCCAGGGTAGAGCTCGAAGCTTGGAATTAGAAGATATTCCTTTAAGGGGATATGGCTGAATGCCTAGGGTTTCACCTAGGTTTGGCCTGTCACACAGGGGGCTACCGTGGGCTCTGCATAGGTTCCCTCAGAAACCATCCTACAGAACATAGGTAGCAACAACCTGCTCAGGATGCTTAAGTAGAGTGGTATCCAAAGTGTCCGGGAACAACCAACTCAGAGAATGGGCACGAGTTTGAGCGTGAACCCATATTATAGAGGGTGCGCATGAACTAGCGCAAGTATTACCGTTACTTTAGCCTGGCAGATGCTCACAAAGAGTGGGACCCAAGGTGGCCGGGGTTTTAACCAACTCAAGAAAGGGTACGGGCCATAAGCGCGTGAATCCCTACCGTAAAGGATTTTAGAATGGACACAGAACTCCGGTGCATTCCATACCACAATGTGGATTTAAGAAAAGTGCCCCAGGGTTCACGTGTGCACTTACCATATGCATTGTGACGACATTACGAAAATGTACGAAAATGAGAGACAGGAGGAATACCTAATCTGCCCAGGGGTGACAAGCTCTAAGAAAACCCTCCCGCAGTGAGGGGAGTATTGTCATGCCCTGTCAAAGAGATCTTAGATGTGATCTGATCACAGGATACCAGATATCACAGCAGAGACGAATCCATCAACACTGTATGGCTGCATAGAGAGCAGCAGCGTCCCCAGCCTTTGGGCTGTGTTGTGGGTATTCTCTTGAGGGGGCAAGAGCCACTACCAACCCAAGCAGACCTGTGCTTACTATCTCGATAGAACGCGTAGGCCCCATTCTAGCAAGGCCCGCAGAACCTCACGAACAATGGCCTAGACTGTAGCCAATGCTCCTCAGAGCACTCAGAAGGGTTCCCGCAGAAACACCTTCCACTCATACGATGGTGAAAAATAGTGTGGTCAAGCCCACTCCTCAGAGGGGTGACTCACTAAATCACCAATATGGTATGAGGATAGGTCTGTATGATGATTGGGTGGATACCCTGAAACAGGAAGCCCCTCAGGGCAGGACGCAGACGGAGTGTCTCAGTCAGGTGGCCTCTAAGGCATGCGTGTCCAGCCAGGGGTGTCCGGGAGCATCCTGCAAAAAATAATTTCCAAAGAGCTTACCTGGTAGGAGGACCGAAGCCCTAGATGTAGTGCTGTAGTGGGGACCTGAAGGCCAGGAGTGGCCATGATCGTTTCAAGGTGGATATGACGAAGGCGATCCAATTAGACAAGCAGGCCATAACCATAGTCAAAGACCAGAGGGGGGTGCTCGAAGAGGACCTACCTAACAGAAAGAGAAACGCAACAGACAGGTCCCAGAAATACAGCAGAAGAGGCTAGACACATAACAGAGTTGTACTCACCCACCGTGGTTCCCACGCATGACTCCAGTTAGCGCAGGTAGACCTTCTTGAGAAGATGCTCTTTCAGACTTCTCTTTCAGACTTCTCTACAAAAAAAAAAAAAATCAATTATTGCACTCTAATGCTAATGCAGTGCACTTCACAAGGTATTTTTTTTCCATGGTATGCTTGAGTGTCCTTTGGTTTTATGTAATACATATCAATAACAATATTCTCTGTGATTAAAAATGTTTGCGATAGCATAGATGTGTGCACTTAGGTCAAGAACACATTATAAATCATAGTTTTTCTGTGGTTGTCATATAATATTGATTACCAAAAAGTTACAGAACGCCACAAGAACAAAAACCATTTCTGCCCAAAAACTCTTCCTGCACTGATTGTGATGGACATGGCTGACCCCTCAAATCATGTAACTTGTTAACAAAAGGTGAGCTGTTCTGTTACTAAGCTAAATGATTTATGATTTTTTTTTTGGCAGACAATAAAACAGGTGGAAAAATCTAACAGACCTACACTTAAGGAGTGACCCAAGCCTTATCTCTCCACAGCCTAGCAACCTCAGAGCAACATATCTATTTATTTTCTGAAGAATGTACCATGATAACAGTCTCTTTCCACTCCATCCCCTACCTATTTAGTTTAAAGGATTTATCAGGACTGACAAAATGTTAGATAACAGTACAAAAACACAAAGAGTGTTTTAAATCAAACTGCAATGTATGAACTGGAATATCCACTAAATAGTGATGTTTTAGTAAATGTATACATAATCTTAACTTAAAATATCTTTTTTAGCAGTTCTTGTCTTTAAATATCTATAAAGAGGAACAAGTACAGCAGTTCCTCTTGTCTTTAAACATCTATGGAAGGGGACATGAGAGTCTATAAAGTACAAATGAGAACAAATTTTTAGAAGATGAACAAATGAAAAGCAGTAAGCTTCTTTTTTATCTTGGATTTATTGCAATATGTCATGGAAAGGGTGTAACTGGTAAAGGTCATATAACTGTTCAGGCATTATAGAACCACACGCACTCCCCAATCAGTGTGGTTTACTCAAGGCGTGAACTTTTTTTTTTTTAAACGCAAACTTGCACACCCCCGTGGCCCACACCTGATGATATATAATGTCTGCTGGCAACACAGACACATCTTCATCAGTTTGAAACGTAACAGAGAAGACACACTGATGGCATGTTCATTTAGCTGACTATTTTCAGACAAACTGTGCTGGAGAGAGCAAACATTGGAACACACTTTTATTTAATTATTTAATTTTATTTAAATATTTAATTTTTAACTAAGCTACTATATCACGGAAACAATCTCAACATGTATTTATGGACAAAACCAAACTTTATTTCCTCAGTCCTGCTGGTATTTTTCGTAGTCATGACGCTTCAAGCAAACTCAGGTAAGTTTCAAAAGCCTTTTTATTATTTATTATTTAGTTGTAAAAAAAATTTATAGATTATCTATCTATATCTATCTATCTATCTATCTATCTATATATATATATATATATATATATATGTGTGTGTGTGTGTGTGTGTGTGTGTGTGTGCATCTATATATTATCTATCTATATATATATATATCATCTATGTATCTATTTAACTATATATATATATATATATATATACACACACACAACCCCAAATCAGAAAAAGTTGGGACAGTATGGAAAACGCAAATAAAAAAAGAAAGTAGTGATTTCTAAATTTACTTTGACTTGTATTTCATTTCAGACAATATGAACACAAAATATGTCATGTTTTGTCTGGTCAACTTCATTTCATTTGTAAATATACGTCCTTTCCTATCATTCTGACCTGCAACACATTCCAAAAAAGGTTGGGACAGGAGCAATTTAGGGCTAGTAATCTGGTAAATTGGTTAAATAATGATGTGATTTCAAACAGGTCATGTCAACAGGTGATTGTAATTATGATTTGGTACAAATCAGCATCCAAGAAAGGTCTAGGCCTTTAGGAGCAAAGATGGGCCGAGGGTCACCAGTTTGCCAACAAATACGTGAGAAAATTATTGAAATATCTAAAAACAATGTTCATCAAAGAAAGATAGGAAGACATGTGGATACTTCACCTTCAACAGTGCATAACATAATCAAAAGATTCAAGGAATCTGGAGGAATTTCAGTGCCTAAAGGACAAGGGCGCAAGCCTAAACTGAACAACCGTGATCTCCGATACCTCAGGCGGCACTGCATCAAGAATCGTCATTCATCTATAAGCGATATCACCACATGGGCTCAGGACTACTTTGGCAAACCTTTGTCAAGTACCACAATACGTAGTTACATCCACAAACGCCAGTTAAAACTGTACTGTGCCAAAAGGAAGCCCTAAGTTAACAGTGTCCAGAAGCGCCGTCGACTTCTCTGGGCTCGGAGGCATCTGGGATGGACCATCACACAGTGGAAACGTGTACTGTGGTCAGATGAATCAGTATTTCAGGTATTTTTTGGGAGAAATGGACACCGTGTGCTCCGGACCAAAGAAAAAAAGGATCATCCAGACTGTTACCAGCAACAAGTCCAAAAGCCAGGGTCTGTCATGGTATGGGGTTGTGTCAGTCCCCTTGGCAAAGGTAACTTGCACTTCTGTGATGGCACTATTAATGCTGAAAAGTACATAGAGGACATTGGAGCACAATATGCTGCCTTCAAGAAGACATCTTTTCCAGGGACGCCCATGCATATTTCAACAAGACAATGCAAAAGCACATTCTGCACACATTACAAAGTCCTGGCTGCGGAGGAAGAGGATACAGGTACTTGACTGGCCTGCCTGCAGCCCCGACCTGTCTCCGATAGAGAATGTGTGGCGCATTTTAAAGTGCAAAATGCGACAACAAAGACCACGTACTGTTAAGACTTGTTTGCAGGAAGAATTGGACAAAATTACACCTGAAACACTTCATCACTTGGTGTCTTCAGTCCCTAAATGTCTTTTAAGTGTTGTGAAAAGGAATGGCAACATTACAAAGTGGTAAATGCTTTACTGTTTCAACTTTTTTTGAAATGTGTTGCAAGAACTAAAACTGGCATACGTGTTTATTTTGAGAAAAAAAAAAAAAAATCATGAGGAACACATTAAATAATGTGCTGTTGTATTGTCTGCATCGAAATACAAGTCAAAGTAAATTTAGAAATCACTACTTTCTTTTTTTATTTGCATTTTCCATACTGTCCCAACTTTTTCTGATTTGGGGTTGTGAGTATATATATATATATATATACACACATACACACACACATATATATATATATATATATATATACACATATATTTATATATATATATATATATATATATATATGGTACAAGAATGTGAATAGACTGTGTGTGTATATATAGAATATATATATATAATATATATATTCCACGGCACTTCTCAATCTTAACCAGTTCTCCCATGTCTCTGACTTACAAATTACCTCAAGCATCTTTGACATATCAGCAGTCAATTTGTAATTTAATCAAGCTGGATGCTGTTAAACTAGTACACAAAGACTGATGTTATTTTCATAACACCCATGCTAGGAATACTCTAACAGTGGTATGTGACAAGCTCCATAATGTAAATTTAGTATACTTGTACTAATATTAATGTTAACACAAAAAACATAATATTTTAAAAGTCAAATAACAGAAAACATGTCAAAACACTATGCAAGACAAAGCAGTCGAAATGGAAAATAAATATTAAAGTCAAGTTTACAAGTAAAATATACCTAATAATGCATTTACTTTTAAATTAATGCAGCCAAACAAGTAAAGAGCATGTCAGACTTAATTTCATACATGAACAAAATACCTTGAAAGAAAGTAGAAAAACACATACAAAAAACTATAACTATTCTTTTCACTTTAGTCGTCTCTTCATCTTCATTGTTCTCTCCAGCAAAGGGACAGTCATCAACAGAATTCATTTCATCAACAACAGAAATACCTACTTCTACTGCAGACCAAACAAGTCAGCAAACACAAACTACTCAGTTCAGATCTACAACGGGATCAGAAACCACAACAGTTCAATCAACATTTCCAACAACTATGACCACTACAAGCATGTCCACATTTGAATCATCTACAGTTGGAAGCACGGCAGAAACTACAGTGCTGACAACAGGAACCTCTCCATCCTCTCCATCTACTACGACAGAAGGACAAAGCACAAAAGAAGTGATTTCAACAACAAAAGAAGTACCTACTTCTACTGCAGAAACTACAGTGCTGACTACAGCTACCTCTCCATCTACTACGACAGAAGGACCAAGGGCACAACAGAGTGATTTCCAGCAACAACAAAATTGCCACTTCTACTGCAGTACAGTTCTGACAACATGTACCTCTCCGTCTCTACTCACGACAAGAAGGGACAAAGCACAACAGAAATAATTTCATCCACAACAAAAATACCAACTACTACTGCAGAAACTACAGTTCCGACTACAGGTACCTCTCTATCTACTATGACAGAAGGACAAAGCACAACAGAAGTGATTTCAACAACAACAGAAATACGTACAACAGAAATCCCTACTTCTACTGCAGAAACTACAGCGCTGACAACAGGAACCTCTCCATCTACTACGACAGAAGGACAGAGCACAACAGAAGTGATTTCAACAACAACAGAAGTACCTACAACAACAGACGTACCTACTTCTACTGCAGAAACTACAGTGTTGACAACGGGTACCTCTCCATCTACTACGACAGAAAGACAAAGCACAACAGAAGTGATTTCATCCACAACAGAAATACCTACTTCTACTGCAGAAACTACAGTGCTGACAACAGGTACCTCTCCATCTACTACGACAGAAGGACAGAGCACAACAGAAGTGATTTCAACAACAACTAAAGTACCTACAACAACAGAAGTACCTACTTCTACTGCAGAAACTACAGCGCTGACAACAGGTACCTCTCCATTTACTACGACAGAAGGACAGAGCACAACAGAAGTGATTTCATCCACACCAGAAATACCTACTTCTACTGCAGAAACTACAGCGCTGACAACAGGTACCTCTCCATCTACTACGACAGAAGGACAGAGCACAACAGAAGTGATTTCAACAACAACAGAAGTACCTACAACAACAGACGTACCTACTTCTACTGCAGAAACTACAGCGCTGACAACGGGTACCTCTCCATCTTCTACGACAGAAGGACAAAGCACAACACAAATGATTTCATCCACAACAGAAATACCAAC
>VONZ01003549.1:0-19766 GCA_012976165.1 Labeo catla
AAAACTTGATGTATATCCCACACATACTTGCACGTATACATATGAAACTCGGTACACACGTAGAACTCACTGAGCCGAACAACTCGCGCACTCTATGTCATTAGTTAATCCCAACAGGAAGTGAGCTATTCAGTGCTGTTTAAAAAGCGCATGCTCTGGAATTTGATATACTCCTCTGAGGCCTTTATTCCGACGGCCACCAAACTCGGTCAGCATGACCTCAAGACATTGGGGATACTAAATTGCCAGGGGATTTTTGATATCTCGAACGGTTTGGCCGTGGCGAGGCGACGAAATTATGGCGAGATATGAGAAACAGGAAATGGCTAATAACTATTGCACACATTGTCTGATTCTGATTAAACTTCACGAGTTTGTTCGCTGTAAGATGCCGATCACATAGATGTGACTATTATGAGTCAAAGTTATAGCGCCACCAACTGGCAGCAGGAAGTGTGTCTTTTTAAAAATGCTTTTAAATCAGCCTCTTAATTTTACTCGATTTGCTTCAAACTTCATCAGAATAATGTCAAAACACTGCCGATGAGAATCTGTAAAGGGGTCGCTGATATATTAAATTCTGTTGCCATGGCAACGTGTCAAACTTTAACATTTGTTTCCTGTGTTTTTGGGGCACTTAATAAGCTTAGATTTTCATGAAACTCAACACACACATCAGTATTAATGATAGTTAGACACTGTCAAAGGCTCATAAATGGGCGTGGAGGAGGCGCTCTATAGCGCCACCTTTTGTCAAAAGTTGGGGGATTAGTTTTAGCTACAGACACCAAACTTGGTATGTATATTGTTCTCATCAAGCCGGACAACTTTCTAATTTACACCCATTAGCTGCGACCAACAGGAAGTCTGCTGTTTTGATTTGAATGTGGATTTTTGGAAAAATCGGGCTATAAATAAATTCATACTCCTCCAAGCAGGAATAAGTAGTTCACACCAAACTTTGTCAGCATGATGCCAATATACTGAAGATGTTAAATTGCGAGCGGATTTGGGATATCTTGAACGGTTGATTTATGGTGATTTTTTAAATTAGCAGTAAACAACATATCCATAATCTTTAAAATGCAGCATCCAAACACTTCAAAACTTTTTACATACACAGAACTAGTCATTCTGAGAAATAAATGTTTAGTTCCATCGATATAAAATAGTTTACAAAAAATAGAAAATTAAAAAACTATTAAACATCTGATCTCACTCTAACTCTCTCACTCTAACTCTATGTGTGTGTGCGTCAAGTGTGTGTGTGTCTTTAAGTGTGAGTGTTGACAGTGGGGGAGGGTGGCTGTCAGAGACAGAGAGAGAGAGAGTGCATTTAAAGTGCATTATCCTAACTCTTCACAACTTTTTACATATGAAAAACAAGTCATTGTTAGGAAATATGTTTATCGTATTTTCAGAGACCGCAAAAACATTTAAAATATCACACTTGTAAATTAGCAGATGAAGACTATAATACCAAGGATGAACACAAGATGACCTCATAGGATAAGGAATCTTTTTCAGCTCATTCTCAGTGTATCAGAATGACTTACAAAAACTTTGCTTTTACCCTTTCATTGCTGTGACCCTTCAATCCAAACTGGTACAGGGTTACTGTTAATGCATGTGCCCGCTGGGCACCATTTTTCTGATGGCACCAGGGTTGCGGATGCGCTGGTGGTGAGGGCCCGCCCATCGCTGCTTGCAGCTATATTTATTATTATTATTAGGGCCCGAGCCCTAAAAGGGCGAAGGCCCTATTGATCCCCTAAGGATTATTATTATTAGGGCCCGAAGCCCTGAAAGGGCGAAGGCCCTATTGATCCCCTAAGGATTATTAGGGCCCGAGCCCTAAAAGGGCGAAGGCCCTATTGTTTTTCTAAGGATTATTATTATTATTATTTATTTTTTTTTTTCAATGTTTTTGGTGGTTTTGGGGCCCTTACCATGCTCAAAAACTCTTGAAAATTGGCACACACATTGGAATCTGCGGCCATTAGGACGTCGCAGAGACTGGGACCCGGGCGTGGCACAGGGGCTCTATGGCGCCCCCTGCAACGCAGTCAGAAAACTTGATGTATATCCCACACATACTTGCATGTATACATATGAAACTCGGAACACATGTAGATCTCATTGAGCCAAACAACTTTCGCACTCATGTAATAGGCTCCACCCAACAGGAAGTGAGCTATTCAGGGCTGTTTAAAAAGCGCATGCTCTGGAATTTGAAATACTCCTCGGAGGCCTTTATTCCGACAGACACCAAACTCAGTCAGCATGACCTCAAGACATTGGGGATGCTAAATTGCGGAGGGATTTTTGATATCTCGAACGGTTTGGCCGTGGCAAGGCGACGAATTTATGGCGAGAAATGAGAAACAGGAAATGGCTAATAACTATTCCACACATTGTCTGATTCTCATGAAACTTCAGGAGTTTGTTCGTTGTATGATGCCGATCACATAGATGTGACTATTGAGAGTCAAAGTTATAGCGCCACCAACTGCCAGCAGGAAGTGTGCCATTTTTAAAATGCTTTTAAATCAGCCTCTTAATTTTATTCGATTTGCTTCAAACTTCATCAGAATAATGTGAAAACACGGCCAATGAGAATCTGTAAAGGGATTGTGGATACATTAAATGCTGTTGCCATGGCAACGTGTCAACCTTTAACATTTGTTTCCCGTGATTTTGGGCCACTTAATAAGCTTAGATTTTCATGAAACTCAATACACACATCAGTATTAATGATAGTTAGACACTGGCAAAGGCTCATAAACGGGCGTGGAGGAGGCGCTCTATAGCGCCACCTTTAGTCAAAAGTTGGGGGGTTAGTTTTAGCTACAGACACCAAACTCTGTATGTATACTGGTCTCATCAAGCCGGACAACTTTCTAATTTAAACCCATTAGCTGCAACCAACAGGAAGTCTGCTATTTTGATTTGAATGTGGATTTTTGGAAAAATCAAGCTATAAACAAATTCATACTCCTCCAAGCAGGAATAAGTAGTTCACATCAAACTTTGTAAACATGATGCCAACATACTGAAGATGTTAAATTGCGAGCAGATTTGGGATATCTTGAACGGTTGATTTATAGTGATTTTTTGAAATTAGCAGAAAAAACATAACCGTAATATTAAAATGCAGCATCCAAACACTTTAAAAAAATTTTCATACATAGAACTAGTCATTCTGAGAAATAAATGCTTAGTTCCATCGATATAAAATAATCAACAAAAAATAGAAAATTAAAAAACTATTAAACATCTGCTCTCACTCTAACTCTCTCACTCTAACTCTGTGTTGGGGGATGGGATTAAGTCTGTGTATGTGTGTGTGTAAGTCTGACTGAGGTAGTTGAGTGGCTGTGTGTGTGTGACAGAGAGAGAGAGTTATCCTAACTCTTCACAACTTTTTACGTATGAAAAACAAGTCATTCTAAGGAAATGTGTTCATCATGTTTTCAGAGGCTGCAAAAACATTTGAAATATCACACTTGTAAACTAGCTGATGAAGACTGTAATACCAAGAATGAACACAAGATGACCTTATAGGATAAGGAATCTTTTCACCTCTAATCCTATCTCATTCTCATTGTGTCAGAATGACTTAAAAGCATTTTGATTTTAACCCTTTCATTGCTGTGACACTTCAATCCAAACTGGTACAGGGATACTGTTAATGCATGTGCCCGCTGGGCATCGTTTTTCTGATGGCACCAGGGTTGCGGATGCACTGGCGGCGAGGGCCCGTCATCGCTGCTTGCAGCTATATTTATTTATTTTTTTTTTCCGACTAAACGGGGCATTTTGGGGGCCTTAACATGCTCAAAAACTCTTGAAAATCGGCACACACATTGGAATCTGCGGTCATTAGGACGCCGCAGAGACTGGGACCCGGGCGTGGCACAGGGGCTCTACAGCGCCCCCTGGAACACCTTCCCAAAACTTGATGTATATCCCGCACATACTTGCACGTATACATATGAAACTCGGTACACATGTAGATCTCACTGAACAAATCACGCACTCTATGTGATGAGCTAATCCCAACAGGAAGTGAGCTATTCAGGGCTGTTTAAAAAGCGCATGCTCTGGAATTTGATATACTCCTCTGAGGCCTTTATTCCGACAGCCACCAAACTCGGTCAGCATGACCTCAAGACATTGAGGATGCTAAATTGCCAGGGGATTTTTGATATCTCGAACGGTTCGGCCGTGGCGAGGCGACGAAATTATGGCGAGAAATGAGAAACAGGAAATGGCTAATAACTATTGCACACATTGTCTGATTCTGATGAAACTTCAGGAGTTTGTTCGTTGTATGATGCCGATCACATAGATGTGACTCTCATAAGTCAAAGTTATAGCGCCACCAACTGGCAGCAGGAAGTGTGTCATTTTCAAAATGCTTTTAAATCAGCCTCTTAATTTTACTCAATTTGCTTCAAACTTCATCAGAACAATGTCAAAACACGGCCGATGACAATCTGTAAAGGGGTCTTTGATACATTAAATGCTGTTGCCGTGGCAACGTGTCAAACTTTAACATTTGTTTCCTGTGCTTTTGGGCCACTTAATAAGCTTAGATTTTCATGAAACTCAACACACACATCAGCATTAATGATAGTTAGACCCTGGCAAAGGCTCATAAACGGGCGTGGAGGAGGCGCTCTATAGCGCCACCTGTTGTCAAAAGTGGGGGGGTTAGTTTTAGCTACAGACACCAAACTTGGTATGTATATTGGTCTCATCAAGCCGGACAACTTTCTAAATTACACCCATTAGCTGCGACCAACAGGAAATCTGCTATTTTGATTTGAATGTGGATTTTTGGAAAAATCAGGCTATAAACAAATTCATACTCCTCCAAGCAGGAATAAGTAGTTCACACCAAACTTTGTGAACATGATGCCAACATACTGAAGATGTTAAATTGCGAGCGGATTTGGGATATCTTGAACGGTTGATTTATAGTGATTTTTTGCAATTAGCAGAAAAAACATAACCGTAATATTAAAATGCAGCATCCAAACACTTTAAAAAAATTTTCATACATAGAACTACTCATTCTGAGAAATAAATGCCTTGTTCCATCTAGATAAAATAATCAACAAAAAATAGAAAATTAAAAAAACTATTAAACATCTGCTCTCACTCTAACTCTCTCACTCTAACTCTGTGTCGGGGGATGGGCTTAAGTCTGTGTATGTGTGTGTGTGTAAGTCTGACTGAGGTAGTTGAGTGGCTGTGTGTGTGTGACAGAGAGAGAGAGAGAGTGCATTTAAAATGCATTATCCTAACTCTTCACAACTTTTTACATATAAAAAACAAGTCATTCTAAGGAAATGTGTTTATCATGTTTTCAGAGGCTGCAAAAACATTTGAAATATCACACTTGTAAACTAGCTGATGAAGACTGTAATACCAACAATGAACACAAGATGACCTCATAAGGAATCTTTTCAACTCTAATCCCATCTCATTCTCATTGTGTCAGAATGACTTAAAAGCATTTTGATTTTAACCCTTTCATTGCTGTGACACTTCAATCCAAACTGGTACAGGGATACTGTTAATGCATGTGCCCGCTGGGCACCGTTTTTCTGATGGCACCAGGGCTGCGGATGCACTGGCGGCGAGGGCCCGTCATCGCTGCTTGCAGCTATATATATTTTTTTATTTTTTTTTTTTTCGACTATTCGGGGGTTTTTGGGGGCCTTAACGTGCTCAAAAACTCTTGAAAATCGGCACACACGTTGGAATCTGCGGCCATCAGTATGCCGCAGAGACTGGGACCCGGGTGTGGCACAGGGGCTCTACAGCGCCCCCTGGAACACCTTTCCAAATCTTGATGTATATCCCGCACATACTTGCACGTATACATATGAAACTCGGTAGATATGTAGACCTCATTGAGCCGAACAAATCACGCACTCTATGTGATGAGCTAATCCCAACAGGAAGTGAGCTATTCAGGGCTGTTTAAAAAGCGCATGCTCTGGAATTTGATATACTCCTCTGAGGCCTTTATTCCGACGGCCACCAAACTCGGACAGCATGACCTCAAGACATTGGGGATGCTAAATTGCGGAGGGGTTTTTGATATCTCGAACGGTTCGGCCGTGGCGAGGCGACGAAATTATGGCGAGAAATGAGAAACAGGAAATGGCTAATAACTATTGCACACATTGTCTGATTCTGATGAAGCTTCAGGAGTTTGTTAGTTGTATGATGCCGATCACATAGATGTGACTATCATAAGTCAAAGTTATAGCGCCACCAACTGGCAGCAGGAAGTGTGTCGTTTTCAAAATGCTTTTAAATCAGCCTCTTAATTTTACTCAATTTGCTTCAGACTTCATCAGAATAATGTCAAAACACGGCCGATGACAATGTGTAAAGGGGTCGTTGATACATTAAATGCTGTTGCCATGGCAACGTGTCAAACTTTAACATTTGTTTCCTGTGTTTTTGGGGCACTTAATAAGCTTAGATTGTCATGAAACTCAACACACACATCAGTATTAATGATAGTTAGACACTGGCAAAGGCTCATAAATGGGCGTGGAGGAGGCGCTCTATAGCGCCACCTTTTGTCAAAAGTTGGGGGGTTAGTTTTAGCTACAGACACCAAAATTGGTATGTATATTGATTTCATCAAGCCGGACAACTTTCTAATTTACACCCATTAGCTGCGACCAACAGGAAGACTGCTATTTTGATTTGAATGTGTATTTTTGGAAAAATCAGGCTATAAACAAATTCATACTCATCCAAGCAGGAATAAGTAGTTCACACCAAACTTTGTAAACATGATGCCAACATACTGAAGATGTTAAATTGCAAGCGGATTTGGGATATCTTGAACGGTTGATTTATGGTGATTTATTAAATTAGCAGAAAAAACATAACCGTAATATTAAAATGCAGCATCCAAACACTTTTAAAAAATTTTCATACATAGAACTAGTAATTCTGAGAAATAAATGCTTAGTTCCATCGATATAAAATAATCAACAAAAAATAGAAAATTAAAAAAATACTAAACATCTGATCTCACTCTAACTCCCTCACTCTAACTCTGTGTCGGGGGATGGGCTTAAGTCTGTGTATGTGTGTGTGTAAGTGTGACTGGGGGTAGTTGAGTGGCTGTGTGTGTGTGTGAGAGAGAGAGAGACTGAGAGAGACAGAGTGCATTTAAAGTGCATTATCCTAACTCTTCACAACTTTTTACATATGAAAAACAAGTCATTCTAAGGAAATATGTTTATCATGTTTTCAGAGACCGTAAAAACATTTGAAATATCACACTTGTAAACTGGCAGATGAAGACTGTACTACCAAGGATGAACACAAGATGACCTCATAGAATAAGGAATCTTTTTAACTCTAATCCCATCTCAGTCTCATTGTTTCAGAATGACTTAAAAGCATTTTGATTTTAACCCTTTTATTGCTGTAACCCTTCAATCCAAACTGGTACAGGGATACTGTTAATGCATGTGCCCGCTGGGCACCGTTCTGCTGATGGCACCAGGGTTGCGGATGCCCTGGCGGCGAGGGCCCGTCATCGCTGCTTGCAGCTATATTTATGTTTGTATTTGTATATTTGATAAAACAAATAGGATCCCATGTGTAGCCCATTTTGAGCCCATGCACACATTTCCCATTAATTACCTAACTGGGAACCACATGGGGAGCCCACCTGAGTTCATTCCATTTTGAGCCCATGCCCACTCTGTATCTCTGTAGAATCTGTAACGTGTTTGCTGGGATGGTGTCAAGAGGAGGACCCTCCTGAGTGGTCAGGACACTGATCAGGATTTGGCCCACTTCATTGCTCACAGATGTAAGCCAAAGGTCCCCCTCCCTTTTTTTTATCACAAGGCGGCCCCCTTGGCAAGGCCTGACTATTATAAGGAGTTTGAGCTCCGTCAAGTTAATTTACTATCATCTATTTTTTTAATCTAAAATCAATTTTATACACCATCATTTTCATTTCTTATAATGTGTGAATATAACCCCTGTTCTATTTTACAACTAAAAACAATCAGAATGCCTTATCAGTAGTTTTATTTTGATTTCCCGAGTCTGCTACTGGCTTACAGAGCATGGGAATTTATGTCACTGCGCACTGCATTCTGGGTATTCGCAGCCATATTTTAGGACATGCTAAATAGTGTACAATGACAATAAATACATATCAATACAGGAAAAAAACGACTGTATTTGCGTTAATATTTTTAAGAGCTGCTTGCACTTGCTTCGAATAAATGTACTACTATTTGAATCCATTGCATTCATTCGAGCACTGTGGCCAGAACACCAGAAATCATACTGCCGCCTTCTATAATTGTACGTTAACAACACACAGGACCGAATTAATTTCGCTTTTCCAATTTTTAACTAGGTGTCACTGATATATTTGCCAGATCTCAGCCAGTTGATCCACTGCTCTGCACATTTTGTGTATCTCAGATGTCTGTTCTATTAAAAAATAAGTGTCCTGCGAACTTAAAATATTCTGCCCTGATTACAGTTCGAAGACTGTTCCATTCAACGAGCATTAAAGTGTGCAAGACATGAATTTAAATTGCATTTATTTACAGAGGTATATCTCTCTGGTAAGTTTACTTCTCTAGTTTAGTCTGTGTGAAGACAGGCGGTGGCGTAACGCAAATCCATGAATGAATATTCCTAAGTAAAGTAAACTTAAACTGATTCCCACTGCTCAGGGAGTAGGGAGCAATGAACACTGTGTAGGGACCATGTAAATCGGATCACAATTCAGTCATGGAGCTCTCTTTGAATTAGCTGGTTATCTGAATCAGGTTAAATAAGAGATGCATGCCATATGATTGAGAAATGCTGATGTGTTTAATCTTATATCATATTTCCCTCATTTCATTAAGGGATAAAGTACAATAAATTTTACTGGACTTAAATTGAACAAATACACGTTGTCTTACAAAGAGCTGCTGAACAGTAAATCAGATGAGTTGCTTTATGAACAAAGACAGTGATCACAACAAATCATATCACAGATTAAATTACATTTCCAAACGTATTATTCATAGCGTGAGCACTTACAAATTCACGTGGATCGGAAATAATTAATCTGTAATAAACAATACGTCACGTTCCCAACCTCTATCCACCCGTGTCCGAGGGGCGCAACTGTAAAAAGAACGTGGGTACATCTTCAGGTGAAGCGGCAGTAGCAGTATGGTATGTTGTGTGCTAATTAGCGAGAAGCTAGTGTTTTTCGGATCTTTGTTTACTTTGTAAAGTTACAAACCTTTATGAGAGATGTCCTTACGGTGCTCAGGGACAACATGTGCTATTCGAAGCTGTGCTCTCACATCGTTAGCAAGTTTGAATCGCTAAATCTTGAATGACTGTTAACTAATGTGATATTTGAACCGAGGCATCGGAGCTTTGTGTTAAGGGGTGTGCCAGATGAAGCCTCGATTCGAGGCTTGTTTTGTTAACGTAGAAATCACAAAAACCAGTGACAAACAATTTGTATGTCGGTTTGAACCCCCAGATCTTATTCATTTATAGTTTTAAATACCCAGTCATACAAGTAATGTGAAAAATACAAATTATTTCAGGAAAATTAAATATTTGCCATATTGTGTGCACTTCATGTTCTGTTACATCAAATAGATATTCGTACTAGCATTTAATGCCACAGTTCAATGGGTAAATGAATTTATCAGAAACAGAAATTCAACAAACAAACACACACACTGTTAGACTTATATGCATGTAACATGAGTCGATCTGTGGAATGCATGGTGAATGTTTCGTCCAACGGTGTTTCTTTTGGCTGCTTTATTTTTTACTAACCACCAGATCGCGTTGTTTTCGACACACTCTAAGCTTTAAATCTTTTCCCGAAACAGTCAGAGAAAAATGTCAGTGCTTTTACGAGGCTTTATTTGCCCATCACTACTGTCAACTGTTAAATGAATGAGTGTCACGTCCCGCCTGTTTACTACAAACTGGAAGATGCTCTCACTTTTGACGCAAAGCCTCATGAGGCGTAGGAAACTTGTGGATAGCCCGTTATCACCAGCATGGATGCTTTACACTCTGTTCACTCACATTACAATTGTTTATTCACTTGCCTTGTTACTTGCTTTAATGGCGAATTTGTGTATACCTTTGAGTGCAGGTGAGGACATGTTAGAGTGCAGCTTGAGCTGGAGGCCGTGGAGAAGCAGATCCATGAGCTGTTGGAGAAGCAGTCCGAGCTGAGAGAGCGGAGAGCCTTGCTGGAATCTTCTCGGGCTGACGCTCACAAGTCAGGGGTAAGTATACAGCGCGATGCTAACACTCCCACCACCTCTACTTCGTGTGTTTCTGAGCCAGGCCCCGGGCGAGGACCTCTCCCCCTTCGTTGCCTTCGGTCTTTGAGATCTCCACCCGGAACCGCTTCTCTCCCCTCCGCGAGATGGAACGCGACGCTGTGATCGTCAGAGATTCCATCGTCCAGCACGTCCGTTGCTACCTTAGCTAAAGGTAAGGTGCACACTCACTGTTTTCCTGGTGCTCGTGTTCTCGATGTTTCTGCGCAGATACCCGCAATCCTGAAGGACGATGAGAGTGTTGGCGCGATCGTGTTGCACGCGGGCGTGAACGACATCAAGCTACAGCAGACGCAGATCCTGAAGAGGGACTTCACGAACCTGATTGAGACGGTACGCAGCACATCGCCTGCGACAGGGATCATTGTGTCAGGACCACTTCACACGTATTGACGTGGGCACGAAAGGTTCAGCAGACTTTTTGCTCTCAAAGAATGGTTATTGTCATGGTTTAAAGAACAGAAACTGCTCTTTGTTAATAATTAAAATCTTTTCTGGGAACGTCCTAGGCTTTTCCGTGCTGATGGCCTGCACCTCAGCGGAGTCAGAGCAGAACTCCTGTCGGACAACATGTCCAGGATGCTACGCTCCATATGACTAGTAAGCCAGTTCCTAAATGATTGCTATGATGGCTTTTGTTCTGAACGCTTAAAGTGCATATGTATAGAAAAATAATGTAGGAACTAGATTTTCTTGAAACTATACTTTAAAATGCGATATTAAAACTTTTAGAGTAGTTTTTGTGAGAGAATTTTAGTTCCGCATCTGAAAACCGCCAAAACCGGAAGTGACGTAACGAGAGGGAGTGCGGTCAATGTAAACAATAGAAAAACAATGGATCGCAATGATCTTTCGGACGCGGAGGAAATTTTAAATGTTTATTTACACTCGTATGATGGACCACACATACAATTATGAGTCTGCTATGTGGCCAAGAGAGCAGGGACAGCCCAGGATTAGACAGAACAATGGTCAGATGAGATGAATTGGGTTGTGGTGTGAGGAGAACAGGGAAGATGTTTTGGTGAGAGACCAGTGTTAGTCTAGATATAACGTTACACACGTTAGCAAACGATATGTAATCAGGCTAAAGCAAAGCTAATACTGGTCATCTACGAGTACTGATACTACTTACCCATAACAGAAACTAATAATCGTTAATCAAGCGCGTCAAACTCGTTAATATCCGGCAGTTATATCCGGCGGTTTCTTGTCAAAGCAGGAATGAGAGAGAGGGAGATAAACACGTTTGTGTTTCATTATATTCTTGTGTGGGAAACCCTTACCTTCATGTGTTGTGTCAGTCATGAGTAGACAGTTTACAGAGGAAGAGTGACTTTATAAAGGTTTTGAATGGCCCCATTTTGGTGACAATCAATAAACAATAATCACAATAACAAATTGTCTTACTGTATAAAAACCTGTTTATGAAGTTCACATCACATATATATCAAGCAGATCTGCATTTATGGTTAATTCAATTCAGTTTTATTTATACAGCACTAAATCATAAATATTGTTTCATACCACTGTTAATACCTAACTCAAAACACAACATTGCAACTGTTAATATACACACACACACACACACACACATATATATATAACAAATGTAGATGTACCAAACATATACTACTGAAACAAAAATATACCATCTGACCCATTTAAAAACATTTAACAATCTTTCAGTGTGGGTATCACACTAATGTGTTGTTAACATGTTAAATTGTGAATGCTGTGCTAGATACACGCCAACTGCTTCATCTTGTTGATCCTCTGAAGGGATCTGGAACGGGGAGCAGGTGTAGTGGAAGACAAGAAAGTGTTGCGTTCTCGTAGAGCCTTTGGTGACCTGCAGTATTCCACTATCATTCATTGCTGACCATGCTTTTCCACTTAGCCTCCATCACATCTGCATCTCCAATAGGAATGGAAGCTGCAGTCCATTAGAGGTGGTTAATACCAGCTGGCCTGCACTGCTTCAGATCTTCACACACCCTCATGTCTTGCAATGTCTCCTAAAGCCTTATAAACACATCACATGAGAATAAATTACCAATTAGTTGAGCAAACAATGTCACTAAGCTGTAACTACACCTGATGGTTACAATATTAACAAACTGAGATTAACTTACCAGTTATGCCTTCTCAAATGGTAACGTTTTTACACGGTTTTATTATATTGCTAATACTTACAAGCTAGCTGCGGTGCTTTACAACAACTTATACATATCTTGTTGCGTCTCATCATTAAATAATTATGTTCACTGATTTGGTAGTTAATACATGTTATAAAAATACTACTACTACTAATAAAAAAAAAACAAGACAGTGCACAGTTTACGTTTTCGTCGAGCTGCATCTCTGACGGATCCGGACGAACCACAGGCTGACGGCGGACCCGATGACGGTGCTGTGTGCACCGAAGGAACCGCACCAGCTCTGAGCCTGCTTCGGCATCCCATGTTGAACTCCATCATATCGCCGGGACAATAATCCTCCGGTGTAAATTGAATGCTACACACCACCGCGTTTTTCTAAGCAAATGCATTAGTAAAGGCCCGTCTCTTCAGCTGCACAAACGCACGCAGGCATGGAAAGTAGCGCCGTCCTTTTTCTTGTTAGCAAACCTGTGGACTCGATGTCCTGACAGGTTGGAGTTTGGGCAACCTCCAAAAACACAATAATTTACCATGACGATAATCAATTGAAATAAAGAAATAACTACAGAAAACACACTGACTCAAGACCGCTCCTAGTGAAAACCAATAGACCACGGCAAATGACTCCCTCTCGTGACATCATATGACGCGATGTTAAAAAAAACATAAATTTAATGACTGGCATAAAGTTGGCTTGACGTTGGACGTTGGTTATTCGCAAATTTAGGGACCGTCTCTAAAGTTACATACAACATTAGTATACACTTTTATAACTTCAATAGCATTTGTAGTGAATTACTTACAGTTGCACAACCAACTGTAAAGTGTTCATGTAAGTGTCAACTATAATGCACACCTTTTAGATTTTTAACATTTATTAAAGTAAACTATAAATCAAAAGTTAAAAATGCTATTTTTTCACTACAAATGGGCTCAAATGCACAATATGCCATCATTTAAAGCTCAATAGCATTTGAGGAGAATCACTTACAGTAATGAAACGAACTATAAAATGTTCATCTAGGTATCAAGTGTGAGGGGAAACAAGGCTGCTTTTTGTTGTGAATATATCATGAGGGCTTAAGTACTCAAGTGTTCCTTGAGTACTATATATTTACTGATTTGCATTTTGTATCAAGGCAATGAAGCAAAATACACCTTGTGGTGCAATGGTAGCGCGTCTGACTCCAGATCAGAAGTTTGCATTTTTAAATCACATCGGGGTCAGGTGATCTGGTCTTGACCTTCTGAGTATGAAGGCTGATGTCATAAGTGTTCCTTCAGCTGTGCAAAATGACTGATTTGCATAGTGTATCAAAGCACTTAAGCTTGAAACACCAAAATAATTGTCCGCTATCTTGTGGTGCAGCGGTAGATTTTCTGGCTCCAAATCAAGTTGAGTCCAGGCGATCTGTTTTTGACCTTGTGAATATAAAGACTAACGTCAAGAGTGTTCCTTAAACGCTATGTATTTACTGATTTGCATTTTGTATCAAGGCAATGAAGCAAAACACAGCGACAGCGACAGCGACTGATTCCAGATCAGAAAGTTGTATGTTCAAATCACGTCGGGGTCAGTTGATCTCTTCTTGACCTCAAGTCTGAGGTCTAATGTGAGAAGCAGCCCTGTCTTTGTGTACTGTGACAGATCTGCATCTTGAACTGTTTCTTTTTTATATCTTGCAATACAAACTTTGAAGAAATTGTGGAAACATCTGTGTGCCAAATTCAAAAGCAAACTCCATCGAGCCAGCGACCTAAGGATAACCAATGCATCATCTACAGTCCTCCGCTCTACCAGCTGAGTTATCGAAGGAAGAACGACCTTGTGCTCACAACAACGCTCCAGGAAACAGAGAAAGCTTCACCACTCCGAGCCTCACCGCTTGAGCCTGTGGGTGTGGAGGGGAAACAAAGCTGCTCTTTGTTGTAAATATATGGAGGCAGCTTAAGTACTCAAGTGTTGCTTGAGTACTATATATTTACTGATTAGCATTTTGTATCAAGGCAATGAAGCAAAACACAGCAACTTTTCTTTTACAGGACCTCGTGGCGCAACAGTTGCGTTTTCAAGTCACGTGGGGGTCAGTTGATCTCTTCTTGACATCAAGTCTGAGGTCAAATGTGAGAAGCAGCCCTGTCTTTGTGTACTGTGACAGATCTGCATCTTGAACTGTTTCTCTTTTATATCTTGCAATACAAACTCTGAAGAAATTGAGGAAACTGAGAAAGCTTCACCGGTCCGAGCCTCACCACTTGAGCCTGTGGGCGTGGAGGGGAAACAAGGCTGTTCTTTGTTGTGAATTACATGGAGGTGGCTTAAGTACTCAAGTGTTCCTTGAACACTATATAGTTACTGATTTTCATTTTGTATCAAGGCAATGAAGCAAAACACAGCAACTTTTCTTGTACAGGACCTCGCGGCGCAACAGTTGCGTTTTCAAGTCATGTCGGGGTCAGTTGATGTCTTCTTGACATCAAGTCTGAGGTCAAATGTGAGAAGCAGCCCTGTCTTTGTGTACTGTGACAGATCTGCATCTTGAACTGTTTCTCTTTTATATCTTGCAATAGAAACTCTGAAGAAATTGAGGAAACTGAGAAAGCTTCACCGGTCCGAGCCTCACCACTTGAGCCTGTGGGCGTGGAGGGGAAACAAGGCTGCTCTTTGTTGTGAATTACATGGAGGTGGCTTAAGTACTCAAGTGTTGCTTGAGTACTATATATTTACCGATTAGCATTTTGTATCAAGGCAATGAAGCAAAACACAGCAACTTTTCTTGTACAGGATCTCGCGGCGCAACAGTTGCATTTTCAAGTCATGTCGGGGTCAGTTGATCTCTTCTTGACATCAAGTCTGAGGTCAAATGTGAGAAGCAGCCCTGTCTTTGTGTACTGTGACGGATCTGCATCCTAAACTGTTTCTCTTTTATATCTTGCAATACAAATTCTGAAGAAATTGAGGAAACTGAGAAAGCTTCACCGCTCCGAGCCTCACCACTTGAGCCTGTGGGCATGGAGGGGAAACAAGGCTGCTCTTTGTTGTGAATTACATGGAGGTGGCTTAAGTACTCAAGTGTTCCTTGAACACTATATAGTTACTGATTTTCATTTTGTATCAAGGCAATGAAGCAAAACACAGCAGCTTTCCTTTCTAGGACCTCGTGGCGCAACCGTAGCGCGTCTGATTCCAGATCAAAAGGTTGCGTGTTCAAATCACGTTGGGGTCAGTTACTCTCTTCACATTTGACCTAAGGATAACCAATGCATCATCTACAGTCCTCTGCTCTACCAGCTGAGCTATTGAAGGAAGAATGCCCTTGCTTCCACAACAACGCTCCAGGAAACTAAGATAGCTTCACCGCTCCGAGACTCACCGCTTGAGCCTGTGGGCGTGGAGGGGAAACAAGGCTGCTCTTTGTTGTGAATTACATGGAGGTGGCTTAAGTACTCAAGTGTTCCTTGAACACTATATAGTTACTGATTTTCATTTCGTATCAAGGCAATGAAGCAAAACACAGCAACTTTTCTTGTACAGGACCTCGCGGCACAACAGTTGCGTTTTCAAGTCATGTCGGGGTCAGCTGATCTCTTCTTCACATCAAGTCTGAGGTCAAATGTGAGAAGCAGCCCTGTCTTTGTGTACTGTGACAGATCTGCATCTTGAACTGTTTCTCTTTTATATCTTGCAATACAAACTCTGAAGAAATTGAGGAAACTGAGAAAGCTTCACTGGTCCGAGCCTCACCACTTGAGCTTGTGGGCGTGGAGGGGAAACAAGGCTGCTCTTTGTTGTGAATTACATGGAGGTGGCTTAAGTACTCAAGTGTTCCTTGAACACTATATAGTTACTGATTTTCATTTTGTATCAAGGCAATGAAGCAAACCACAGCAGCTTTCATTTTCAGGACCTCGTGGCGCAACGGTAGCGCGTCTGACTCCAGATCAGAAGGTTGCGTGTTCAAATCACGTCGGGGTCAGTTACTCTCTTCTTGACCTCAAGTCTGAGGTCTAATGTGAGAATCAACCCTGTCTTAGTGTACTGTGACAGATCTGCATCTTGAACTGTTTCGTTTTTATGTCTTGCAATACAAACTCTGAGGAAATTGAGGAAACTTCTGGGTGCCAAATTCAAAAGCAAACTCCTTCGAGCCGGAATCGAACCAGCGACCTAAGGATAACCAATGCATCATCTACAGTCCTCCGCTCTACCAGCTGAGCTATCGAAGGAAGAACAACTTTGCTTTCACAACAATGCTCCAGGAAACTGAGATAGCTTCACCGCTCTGCGCCTCACCACTTGAGCCTGTGGGCGTGGAGGGGAAACAAGGCTGCTCTTTGTTGTGAACTACATGGAGGTGGCTTAAGTACTCAAGTGTTCCTTGAACACTATATAGTTACTGATTTTCATTTTGTATCAAGGCAATGAAGCAAAACACAGCAGCTTTCATTTTCAGGACCTCGTGGCGCAACGGTAACGCGTCTGACTCCAGGTCAGAAGGTTGTGTGTTCAAATCACATCGGGGTCAGTTACTCTCTTCTTGACCTCAAGTCTGAGGTCTAATGTGAGAAGCAACCCTGTCTTAGTGAACTGTGACAGATCTGCATCTTGAACTGTTTGTCTTTTATATCTTGCAATACAAACTCTGAAGAAATTGAGGAAACTGAGAAAGATTCACCGCTCCGAGCCTCACCGCTTGAGCCTGTGGGCGTGGAGGGGAAACAAGGCTGCTCTTTGTTGTGAATTACATGGAGGTGGCTTAAGTACTCAAGTGTTCCTTGAACACTATATAGTTACTGATTTTCATTTTGTATCAAGGCAATGAAGGAAAACACAGCAACTTTTCTTGTACAGGACCTCGCGGCGCAACAGTTGCGTTTTCAAGTCATGTCGGGGTCAGCTGATCTCTTCTTGACATCAGTGAGGAGCAGCCCTGTCTTTGTGTAGTGTGACAGATCTGCATCTTGAACTGTTTCTCTTTTATATCTTGCAATACAAATTCTGAAGAAATTGAGGAAACTGAGAAAGCTTCACCGCTCCGAGCCTCACCGCTTGAGCCTGTGGGCGTGGAGGGGAAACAAGGCTGCTCTTTGTTGTGAATTACATGGAGGTGGCTTAAGTACTCAAGTGTTCCTTGAACACTATATATTACTGATTTTCATTTTCTATCAGGGCAATGAAGCAAAACCACAGCAACTTTCATTTTCAAGGACCTGCGTGGTATAGCGGTGGTAGCGTCTGACTCCAGATCAGAAGGTTAGGTGATGTTCAAAATCCACGTCGGGGTCAGTTCTCTTCTTGACCTCAGTCACAGGGTCTAATGTGAGAAACAACCCTGTCTTAGTGTGTACTGCTGACAGATCATCTTAGACTGTTTCTTTTTATGTCTTGCAATACAAACTCTGAGGAAATTGAGGAAACTTCTGGGTGCCAAATTCAAAAGCAAACTCCTTCGAGCCGGAATCGAACCAGCGACCCAAGGATAACCAATGCATCATCTACAGTCCTCCGCTCTACCAGCTGAGCTATCGAAGGAAGAACAACTTTGCTTTTACAACAACGCTCCAGGAAACTGAGATAGCTTCACCACTCCGAGCCTCACCGCTTGAGCCTGTGGGCGTGGAGGGGAAACAAGGCTGCTCTTTGTTGTGAACTACATGGAGGTGGCTTAAGTACTCAAGTGTTCCTTGAACACTATATAGTTACTGATTTTCATTTTGTTTCAAGGCAATGAAGCAAAACACAGCAACTTTTCTTGTACAGGACCTCGCGGCGCAACAGTTGCGTTTTCAAGTCATGTCGGGGTCAGTTGATCTCTTCTTGACATCAAGTCTGAGGTCAAATGTGAGAAGCAGCCCTGTCTTTGTGTACTGTGACAGATCTGCATCTTGAACTGTTTCTCTTTTATATCTTGCAATACAAACTCTGAAGAAATTGAGGAAACTGAGAAAGCTTCACCGCTCCGAGCCTCACCGCTTGAGCCTGTGGGCGTGGAGGGGAAACAAGGCTGCTCTTTGTTGTGAATTACATGGAGGTGGCTTAAGTACTCAAGTGTTCCTTGAATACTATATAGTTACTGATTTTCATTTTGTATCAAGGCAATGAAGCAAAACACAGCAACTTTTCTTGTACAGGACCTCGCGGCGCAACAGTTGCGTTTTCAAGTCATGTCGGGGTCAGTTGATCTCTTCTTGACATCAAGTCTGAGGTCAAATGTTAGAAGCAGCCCTGTCTTTGTGTACTGTGACGGATCTGCATCTTGAACTGTTTCTCTTTTATATCTTGCAACACAAACTCTGAAGAAATTGAGGAAACTGAGAAAGCTTCACCGCTCCGAGCCTCACCGCTTGAGCCTGTGGGCGTGGAGGGGAAACAAGGCTGCTCTTTGTTGTGAATTACATGGAGGTGGCTTAAGTACTCAAGTGTTCCTTGAACACTATATAGTTACTGATTTTCATTTTGTATCAAGGCAATGAAGCAAAACACAGCAACTTTTCTTGTACAGGACCTCGCGGCGCAACAGTTGCGTTTTCAAGTCATGTCGGGGTCAGCTGATCTCTTCTTCACATCAAGTCTGAGGTCAAATGTGAGAAGCAGCCCTGTCTTTGTGTACTGTGACAGATCTGCATCTTGAACTGTTTCTCTTTTATATCTTGCAATAGAAACTCTGAAGAAATTGAGGAAACTGAGAAAGCTTCACCGGTCCGAGCCTCCCCACTTGAGCCTGTGGGCGTGGAGGGGAAACAAGGCTGCTCTTTGTTGTGAATTACATGGAGGTGGCTTAAGTACTCAAGTGTTGCTTGAGTACTATATATTTACCGATTATCATTTTGTATCAAGGCAATGAAGCAAAACACAGCAGCTTTCATTTTCAGAACCTCGTGGCGCAACGGTAGCACGTCTGACTCCAGATCAGAAGGTTGCGTGTTCAAATCACGTCGGGGTCAGTTACTCTCTTCTTGACCTCAAGTCTGAGGTCTAATGTGAGAAGCAACCCTGTCTTAGTGTACTGTGACAGATCTGCATCTTGAACTGTTTCTTTTTTATATCTTGCAATACAAACTCTGAGGAAACTGAGGAAACTTCTGGGTGCCAAATTCAAAAGAAAACTCCTTCGAGCCAGAATCAAACCAGCAACCTAAGGATAACCAATGCATCATCTACAATCCTCGACTCTACCAGCTGAGCTATCGAAGGAAGAACAACCTTGTTTCCACAACA
>VONZ01003550.1:0-19753 GCA_012976165.1 Labeo catla
TTTACTGGGCTGATTTCCTGTACCACATTTGCATGCTTTGTTTAGATTGATTCCACCTCTATGTACTCCGCCTCCTTCAAACCTATATACTTTGCTGTGCTGAGATATTTTCAGACTTTTGAGGACTGCAGAGCTACGCAGCGCATTCTCAATAAAGAATTCTGCTGAAGATACCCAAGAGTCTCCTGGTCTTCGCTTCTGAGTTTCCAACAGTTTTGGTGCCGTGACCCGGATAGAGCTCCTCACCTGAATCCAGATTGAAGCTCAACAAGCTCAACAAAGATCTGACTTAGTTCCAGACTGAATCTTTCTGTACCAAGGGTTGGTGAGTATCACTCTATCCAAAAGAACCATTAGAAGCCAGTACATGTGGTTATCCTCTGCGCCGCCAGAGAAGTGTTAACAAACAGCTGCAGGGTTTGTTTAACAGACAAGTTATCCTCTATTTCAGGTAGAGAAGATTAGCATTACGTGCTAATATCAGTTATCCTCTATTTCAGGTAGAGAAGATTAGCATTACGTGCTAATATCTGTTATCCTTTGTTTCGGCAGAGAAGAATTGTTGATCCTCTCTTCAGGGAGAGAAGTTTAGCGTAAAGTGCTAATATCTGTTACCCTCTGTTTAGGCAGAGAAGACTAGCGTAAAGTGCTAGTAGTTTGTGTTGTCTTCTGTTAATTCAGGAAAGGTTAACTATAGTTGATCTGTGTTAACAAGCGTACCCTCTGTTGATCAGAGAAGTTTTAGTGTTGTGATTGTGTGGTAACAAAGAAACTCACAAAATGGTTAGAAAGAACGCTAGGCTGATCCCCACAACTGAAAAAGGTGGTCTCGCCACTCCTTTGTGGTCAGATAGCGAATTCAAATCACTGTTAGGAGTGCAAATGAACCTAATAGTAACTGAAAAAGTTAGACACGAATTAACTAAGAAATATGAGATCCATCCAGACAAGACTTGGTCTGTAGATGAATGTAAAAAAGTACTTGGAGCATGTATTCGTAAAAACAATGTGAAAGGCATTATCTGCTGCCACAGAGAATTTGGTTTAGCGCTAGCTACACAACAGTCTCAGCGTAACTCAGAGCTAGAGGAACAGAACAAAGAGCTCCGGGCTAGAATATCCGCTTTGACTAAGAAATTGAACCGCTACAAAGCTTTAGAAAAAACTGATATGGAAGTTAGTCAGCCTGATAACATTTATCTTGACCTACAAGCTTTCTTTGAAACAGATGTAGCCATCCAATCAGTAACTGATGTGCCTGTAGATTCAGTGAAGGTTTGTGGTGCTAGGAGAAGATCTCAGGGAATTGAGGGAATTGAAAGTGTTCCTCCCAACTCTGCTGTTGTCCAGGTTCAAGCAATTGCAAAAATGCTGGAACCTAAAGATATAGAGAGATTGTCCCAGGGCTTACCCTCAGCACGCACAAATTTTTGTGAATTTAGAAGAGCACTGATTAGCAAAATGCGTCTCTACGACATGTCGGTAGTAGAAGTCACACAGCTGATGTCACAAATTCTAACTGAATCTGAATTCAACAGTTTTGAGTCTGCTGTTACTTCTGAACTACGACATGCCAGTAAAGCAGATTTGAGAGAAGGTGTTTTGAAAATTCTAAAGAATATTATGGGACCCAAAATAGACTGGTCCAGAATCACTAACTGTGTACAAAAGAAAGAGGAAACTGTAAGTGAATACACTGAGAAGTTTTGCCAGTCAGCCGTAACTTACAGTGGAATAGTTGATGATCCTGAAAGTGTGCTAGATGACAAGGGACCCCTAGTCCGCATCTGGTCAGATGGCCTTGTAACTGTGTACAGAAAAGCCTTGCCATTCCTAGATCTAACTTGGTCTAACAAAACTCTCAGAAGTAACTTAGACACGTTAGCTACTTGGGAAAGAGATTCTGATGTTAAGGCAAAAGTGAGAGTAGCAGCAGCTACGTTTAGCACAACAAATCGAGACAAGAGATGGTCTAAAAAAGAAGGGAAATGCAATTACTGTGGAAAACTAGGACACTGGGAGAAAGAGTGTAGGAAGAAGTTGCAAGATAATAAAAGAAATGCTATGCATAATTCTGCTCCTTCTCAGCCCGCCTACCACCCTGTAGTAGTTCCACCAGTGACCAGTGAAACGTTAGGACAGCTCGCTCAGGCTCTTCTAAGAGCACAAAAAGAGCAGGAAAAAAACTAATTGTTGGGGCTGTGAGTAGCTACCTTTCCCCTGTAATACATCACAATGACAAAATAATTTTTGTGAAAGGTAGCATACAAGAGAAAGAGATTGACTTTTTGCTTGATACAGGTGCAGAAATCACAGTAGTTCCTACAAAATTGGCTAAAGATTTAAACATTCCGTACAAGAAAAAAAAACTAAACTTTGTTTAACTGGTGTAGTAGGTGAAGATTCTGTTTTGTATGAAACTCCACCCATAGAGGTACAATTAGGCCCGAAAACTCTGACTACAAAATTGTTATGTGCTCCATTAAATACAGGTGCAATTCTAGGCATGGATCTACTGAGACAAGTACATCTAACATTAGACATGTCCTCAGAATCTGCTAGCATAAAAATTGCTTCAGCACAAGTTTCTACCAGTAATGCAATCACTCCTGAGTATGCTTTCTTACAGAATCATCCAATTTGGGCTAAAGACAAAGATGATTGCGGGTTTCTCACAGGTGTAGAACCAGCCAAATTAACAGGAACCGCCCCTCCTGTTACCAAACAATACCCGATCAGTAAGGAAGCTATACAGGGAGTCAAACCTATTGTAGAAAAATTGCTGAAGCAAGGAGTGCTCGTTAAAACCAATAGTCCCTGTAATTCACCCATATGGCCCATCAAGAAAGCCAATGGGTCATGGAGACTCACAATAGACTACAGAGTAGCCAATAAGCATATTGAAAAAAATCACCCCCCTAGTAGCCGATCCATCTACAATTTGTAATGGCTTACCATTAGATTGTAAGGTTTTTTCAGTAATTGATATGTCTAATGGATTCTTTTCTGTACCCTTGCACGCTGACAGCCAGCCATGGTTAGCTTTCACAGTTGACTATGAACAATATCAGTGGACACGTTTGCCACAGGGATTTCAAAATTCCCCAACCATATACCATCAGGCTCTCAGACGTGATTTGTGTGACCCAGAATGTCCAGTCAAACAGTCCACTATGATTCAATATATCGATGATATTTTATTTGCCTCAACAGATCATGAGGTACATCAAACTGAATTGACAGCATTGTTGGACTATTTGCAGAAAAAAGGACACAAATGTAGCTTTCACAAAGCTCAAATTGCTAAAAATCAAGTTACATTTCTGGGTCAAACAATTGTTACAGGAAATAGATCCATTACACAGGATCGAGCCGCTTCAGTCAAAGCAATACCTCCGCCTACTAACATTAAAACACTAAGATCATTTTTAGGAACAGCAGGTTACTGTAGACCTTGGATTGAAGACTATGCCTCGCTTGCTCAGCCACTCTATGACTTGTTGAAAGGTCAGGTTAGAGATTCCGATACAGTTTGTATGGAAGAAATTCACCTCAAAGCTTTCAATGATTTGAAGAGAGCATTATGTCAAGCGCCAGCATTAGGAATTGCCCAGTCTGATAGGCCCTTTGTGCTTTATGTTCATGAACACTTAGGCTTTATGACTGCATGTCTAATGCAAGATCATGGGGGCAATTTACGCCCAATTCATTACTATTCTGGCAAACTTGACATAGTCGCTCAAGGTATGGGCCCATGTCTCAGAGCAGTACAGGCAGTTCATCTAGCTCTTCAGGCCTCAGCAGGAATGGTGTTAGGACAGACTGTAAATGTAAGATGCCCTCATGCAGTGTCTGCACTAATGAATCAAGCAAAAGTCACTTCTGTCACATCCTCTCGTTGGGGAAATTGGTTAACAACCCTCACAGCCCCGAACATTGTTTTACAGCGTGCACCAGTCACAAACCCACCCTCATGTATGATGTCTGCAATGACTGAAGTTGTCTTAGAGGATGAAGGGGAAATGGCTCATGATTGTGTTACGCTTACATACACACCTACAAGTGAAATAACAGAAACTCCCATAGATAATGCCGAATTGGAGTTGTATGTTGATGGTTCAGCTCAAGTTATTGAAGGTAACAGAAGAGCAGGTTATGCAGTAACTTCTACCACTGAAGTCGTAGCTTCAGGTCGTCTTCCAGATCATTTTTCAGCTCAAGCTGCAGAACTAGTAGCCTTAACTAGAGCATGCACGCTAGCGTCAGGATCAACTGCAAATATCTACACTGATTCCAGGTATGCTTTTGGGGGAATTCATGATTTTGGTATCATTTGGCAAAGTAGACAGTTTTTAACTTCTGCTGGATCACCCATTAAGCATGCTGGATTAGTGAAAGATCTAATGTTTGCAATGAAACTTCCAAAGAAATTAGCTGTGATCAAAGTGAAAGCACATCTCACAACTAATACTACGGAAGCTAAAGGTAATGCTCTTGCTGATGTAGCTGCTAAACAGGCTTGTTCATATGCAAATGTACAGGTGTGTTCAGGTAGTACAGCACAGAAGACAATTCTGCCTCCTGGATCAATCATTGATCTGTACAAAGACGTTCCTTTATATGAAGCATGGACATGGTTAGACAAAGGAGCCACAGTGGATTCATCTGGTTGCTGGACCAAAGGAGGAAAATATGTTGCTCCCGAATCACTGCTGCCATATTTGGCTCAACAAATACACAATTTGGGTCACAGTGGTCCAGCAACAATGAATCACAGGTTCTCAAATCAATGGTGGAATCAAAAATTCAGAAATGTAGCCACTGAAACAGTCAAGAGATGCGTTACATGTCAAAAAAATAATGATGTGCCAGCAGCAACTACACCAGCAACACATACACCAGCTCCACCAGGACCGTTTCGTCACCTACAAGTTGATTACATATCATTGCCTCCTTGTAAGGGAAAAACTGACGTTTTGATAGTAATAGACAAGTTCTCAAGATGGATAGAAGCTTATCCAACAGGGCGTGCCACAGCTGCACATACTGCTAAATGTCTTGTCCCTGATTTCATTCCCAGATGGGGATTACCAGATAGCATTGACTCAGATCAAGGAACCCACTTCACAGGACAGGTAGTCAAGGAAGTGTCTAAAATGTTGAAAATTAAGTGGAATCTTCACTGTCCTTATAGGCCACAAGCATCGGCGCAAGTCGAACATGCAAACAGATCAATCAAAACCAGGCTAAGCAAAATGCATCAGGAAGGAGTAGTATGGGTCGAAGCGCTGCCAGCTGTATTGTGTAGTCTGAGAGCATCACCTAACAGATCAGTAGGTCTAAGCCCTCATGAGATTATTACAGGACGCCCAATGCAGATGCCAGGTGCAATTGATCTTAGAAATGCTGATGTGCACATTGACTCAGATGCCCTGATCACTTATTGTGAAAACCTTACAAAGGCAGTACAGAGTTCCAGAGAAAGAGTTGAGTCATGTTGGCAGAATCCACCAGAAGGTGGACACACAATCATCCCAGGTCAGTGGGTTATGATAAAGTCATTCAAAAACAAACCATTAGAGCCTAAGTGGCACGGACCACATCAAGTGATGTTGATCACAGCAGCTGCAGTTTTGTGTCAGGGAAGGAAAACCTGGACTCATGTGTCACACTGTAAAGTTGTTCCCCCACCTACAGGGATAGGATGGGACACACAGATCAGTGAGGAGCCCAGGGAAGAACCGAATGCAACAGGCTTCGGGGGCCAACCCTGAGGTGAAGACTTCCTCATAGGCCTTCCCCATCCACTAGTCCATCCTTACCTCACTGTTCTTTAGGTGTCACGGGAATTAAGAACTAGGGAAAGAAGGAACAACAAGACTAGACTCAGATTGAACAGAGGCTACAACTCTATTGTTTGCAGCCTTTTACAACAAATACTGCTCTGTCGTCTTTTGTTTTCTTTCTTACTCTGTGCAGATACCCCTTGATGGCTGTCCCGAGACCCATACACATCGACCCCCTCACCTGTGTATGAAGCTACAAACTTTAAAGGACAACTAGACCCACTGCCGAGCCAACTGTCACGGAAGACAGAACATAAAAAAAAAACACAACGCAGAGAATTAAATGAAAGAACTTCAGTCATCCATCAACATGATCAAGATTGCCGTTCTAGTAATCATCGTGAACATCGCACAAGCTATAGACTCCAGAAACAACATATTCTTAGAACTGATGAATATGTCAAGAAATGCCTTGTTTGCTGGAAAGAACGTTTGCATGAACAAAGTCCAACGAGACATTCTTGATCTTTCAGAAAAACTACACCAAATGACTGAAGATAATTCTTCATGGTTCGGAGAACTGTTAGGTAAACCCTGGCTGTGGATCAAAGAAATAGCAATTCTGCTGCTATTCTTCCTACTGGTATACTATCTATGCGTCCACAGTATCAAGTGTTTCATTCAACAAATGACTCATGACCATCATGAGGAAACAACAGTTCCAACCAGAAAAGACTATTACCCATAAGAACTTCACGGACCCTAGAAGCATGTTTGCTTCTGTGTCAGCATGCTTTTCATCACTACAAACAATCAACACAGAACTTTTTAAGTGTCTAAATTTGTATTTTATGAGAGTTTTTTTAGAACTCTCAAAGGAGGAATTGTTGGATTACAAATTTCTAAAAGGTTATGTATATTGTGATTTAGCAGACAGCCCAAGCCCTGAGACGATAACCTTTTGTCTTTATACATTTCCTGAGCATCTGGCAGGTTTCCCAAGTTAAGTGTGAAGTCTAAGCTCAAGGTACAACCGTGCCTTTTGTTTAGCACCTTTGCATTTGAATGACACTTGTATGCTAAATAGATCAAGGCTGGGAAAAATCTTTTACTGGGCTGATTTCCTGTATCACATTTGCATGCTTTGTTTAGATTGATTCCACCTCTATGTACTCCGCCTCCTTCAAACCTATATACTTTGCTGTGCTGAGATATTGTCAGACTTTTGAGGACTGCAGAGCTACGCAGCGCATTCTCAATAAAGAATTCTGCTGAAGATACCCAAGAGTCTCCTGGTCTTCGCTTCTGAGTTTCCAACAACACCATTTCACAGCACCCCAGCAAACACAAAACGTTTTTACAACTTTTCACAACGTTGTATTTTGGTTGCAATTAGGTAATGTTGTAGTACAACGTTTTAAAAACGTTTTTTTTAATAAAAAAAATGTAACTAAAATAAAACGTTTTATAAACGTTGTAAAAATACCAACCTGGAACGTTTTCTTTAAGTAGTCAAAAAACGTAAATATCACGTTCGTCTACTACGAAAATGAAACCAGACCAAACTACAACTTTCGGGGGACGTTTTATTCAGGTGTTAAAATAACGTAATATGCACGTTGGAATAAAACGTTTTAAAAACGTCATGAAAGTACCCAAATATAACCTTGCAAAACTGTTCTGTTTGTGTAAAAATATCAGTAAAATAACAGTGATATTTTAACATTAACGCAATTCAGTGACTGAGTAACAGATAGTCTGAGCAATATAAGGACTTAAAAGTAATAAATTTGTCTTTGCTCATTTAATAATACCTTATATTCATGTATCACGAGCTAACAGCTCAGTGTGTAAACCAGTCTGTGGTATAAACAAAAGAAAGGTGGGAGAGAGGTATTAACACATGACAGTATGCAACCGTGCCAAAACTCCCTTTGTACGTGATGTTTGTTTTTCATGTGTTTTGCTATAGATAGATTACTTTTATTCTACACTATGTTTACAATTTCTGGTATGTGTTTCGTTAGGTAGCTAAATAAGTAAATAAATACAATTTCTAAAGCTATTATTATATTATATTATAATCTGTTATAAACTGAATTCAAAAATTTTTATATTCTCTGCTAATATGCTTTTATATTCTCATTCCACTTACAGTTTGATTACCTACATTAGGCCTACACTATCCACTTACACAATACGTTATCAAGTTTCAGAACATTTTATCTGTCATTCTGACATCTGTACATTGTACTTCATGTATGTATTTATGTAAACGCTACATAAACGGGCACGCGCTTTGAACGTTCGAGTTGTATTTAAACTGCAGCGGAGAGAGAGTTACCATGGAAACGGGGAAGCAGCTTAACTGACAAGCGGCGAGTCTCCGTCTGTCAAACTGCTTTACGGTAAGTTTTGTCCCTAATAAGACAAAAATAATACATACAACTGTTCCTAACACTTTCTTACATGTAATAGACACGTTTCTGTTGAATATTTACTTTATAGAAATGGTTTAGTGTCTTCGGAAAAAGTCCGTTAGCATCTCAACCGTCAGGCTAACTATAAGATGTAGGCTAACTGTAGAGTTTAGCTCTTATTTCATAAAGTTTTCGCTTTTAGTCACATACTATGTGTAGATGACAGTTTTTTTATATATAGTTTTGTAAATATTGCTGGCAATTTGTCAGTGGATGAACGGAAGTAAACTATTTAACCTAAATGTATGGGCTGTACTGTTAATCGGTGACGTCACTTACATGGAGCGTGAAAATAAGCTCAAACAATTTTAAACACGTTTTGATCACACTAAAAAGATATTGATAAAAATTGTACTGTGATTTCAGCAGCGTCAGTAAGTTATTTGACTTCCAAACAAACTGTGATGTGACACTGTATGAGTTTGTTTATTTCTAATAATGCTGACCTTGTATATTACATATTGCTGGCTCTGTGACAAATTGTTTATGTTTCTAACATTAGATTCTTCTATGCTGATTGCAGTACTGCAGTAGAGTTGGAGCAGACCTCCTGTTGAAGAGCATCTCCAATGTGCTATGAACCATCTGACTAGAAAGTAAAACCTCAAACATACATTACCATTTATTACGTTTTTTTTAAGTATATATCAATTAAATATACTTTTCTATCTTGTATGTCCTACAAGGCCGTCTCGTTTAACTCATTGAGGACACTTGGTATACAGCAACCTACAGAGGGGCCCAATGTAATTAGAAAACAAGACACAGATAATAATAAAAAACAATAAAAAAAAAAAGTACTGAGCACTGTGAATGTAAGAGACTCATTTTATACTTCTAACAATCATTGTTGATGTTAAAATTGTATTTCAGGGCAGTTTGTGAAGACAAATAAACAAGAGATGCTGTGTCAACCTGGACAGAAGTCAGTTTCAGATCCACCTTCCACACCTTCTAATATGGATTGCTGTCTACTAGCATATTATTTGTTCCCCTCAGAATTTAGTGCATGCAGACATTACTCAGGAACATGAACACGAATATTGCAAGAATAGGGAATGTGCCATATTTCAGATATGAATGTTAATTGCTCTTAAGCATTAAAAAATATATATTTTTACATTTTTTTTCTCCAAAGCACCTTTAAGCCAATTCACACTGAATCTCACGAGTCAGAGTTAAAAAAAAACCCTGGTTTAGATAATTCATTTCTTTACAACCGTGTTTCTTTTTGGGGTTGTACTGAATTCTGTGACCCACCAAATTTTGTGAACCTAGGCACTGCAGTGAGCTAATCTGACCTACTACTAAACCCAACCCTCTAGTCCTACCATTTTGTGCCATACTGATTACCATTTGTATAACCATAGTTAAAACTATGTTTTTGTAGCAAAACCATTTTTAATTTGTGGTTACCATAAAATATTTTAAATGTTTCTAAACTACCCTCGGCAGTAGAGTCATATAATTTGGTGGGTCACAGAATTCAGCAACTGAATGAATCAGCACTAAAAGAATGGTTTTCTAACTAAGTCATTAAGACGGTCTCTTGCTGCCACCTAGTGGCATAACAATGTAACTTACAATTAAAGCACCGAATAATCGCTACCTACATGCATTTCTCAAAATCTCAGGTATTCCAGTATTATAAAATATTATTAATTGAACAACAATAGCCATTATAAACTGTATGTATTATATTATTATTTGAAGTTCTAAATTGGATGTCATATACCTGTAATTTGTGCTAATAAATCACTAACAATATAATCATTAGTTTTAGTGCAAATGAGTAATAAGATTGCAGTGTGATTATTATTATAAATGCAATAAAATAATTTGTAACTAGCTGAAATTAAATACATTTTACAAATGAAATGTTGCTTTTTTTCTGTTAAAACATGCATTGAAATTTCTTGGACTTTGTACTCATATTTAACTTTGCCAGTCATTGCATAATTTTCATATGTTGTACTTTATTTGAAACCATTATGCTTTATTGGTGTATTCATGCATTTGTCTTGTTTATTGGCTTATTTATGTATTTTTGTGAACTACCCATATCACATTACTTGTTATATTTTGTGAATAAATACGACGAGTGATAATTTTTGTGTAGTATAAAGTATTAGGCCTATATATGTTAACCTAGCCTTATAAAACCAGCAATGCTACAAGGTAAGGTGAAATGTAAATAAGTGCTTTTAAGATCAATAGTCAGATTTAACACTGTAAAGAAAACATTTTGATGGCAGCATGTAAAGTACCAGTTTGGACGTGGTAAGTACGTTATAAATACGTTTTTTTCACAACGTTGCAAAAACGTTTTTACAACGTCTCCTTCCAACGTTTTAAAAACGTTATAAAAACGTTTTTGCAACGTTGTGAAAAAACGTATTTATAACGTTTAAAAAACCCGACATTTGTCGTATTAAATACGTCGGAAAAAAACGTTATTACAACCTTTTTACAACGTGAAAAAAACGTTTTTATAACGTTGTTGTGTTTGCTGGGACGACGCCCACACACACATTTGAAGATCAGACGACATGCGTGCATTCATTGTGAGACGACTTTCACTTTCACTTCACGGGTTTAACCAGAGCTGTCTGTCAAGTCAGGAGCGCTATACTGCATCATTACACAAACAGACTAACATTTGTTTTCCATTGTTTATCATGGCCATAGTCTCCGAACCTTTGATCACCCCTTGTGTGTTTAGATAGCACGAATGCGTGCAGCCCAACTGTTCACTGTGCATAAAACAGACTGTCACTGAACTCCTCTTTAGTAACTTTATTCATCATCTGATCCTTCATCTCTGGATGTGAAATAGTCCATTAAAATGAGACGAGTAAGATTAAGTGAGCACGTTAATTCGTGAACACGTTACTACTCAAGATGACGGCGCGGTCAGACGCAGCGGCTACTCCGGGTCCCAACGACGGTGCTTAGCTCCTACCATCAGGTAGAAGGTACCGGAGTATCAAAGCTCGCTCTGTCAGATTTCTCAACAGCTGTTTCCCCCAGGCTGTGAGTGTCACGGTGCATGGATCGGCTGTGTTCTCGGGTCTCGTTAATTGGTGTCTACGTCATGCTCATTGGCGTCAGCTGCCAATCAGTCCCCGCACCAGGTGTTTCTCATCACTGTCGGCTACATATACTCACCTCATTCTCTTCCTCTCCGTCTGATAGTTGTTCCGGACGTTGGACTGTCTTGTTGGGTTGTCTTCGTGTCTCCTTTGGATTGTTTATTCTCGTCGTCGATCGTTGTTTGGATTTGTATTTCGTCACGGGAGATCTTCACCTCATCACCACCAGCCATCTAGCCCCTGCGCCACCCAGCCGAGAGATCCCATCTTCACACACGGAGTACATCATTGTCACCACGGAGTTTGTGTTCACCCTTTGTCTCAATAAAACATTTGTGTTCACCTGCATTTGCTTCCACCTCGTTCATTCCGTCACAGTGAGAGTCCTTAACTCCAATCTCCCTGTCCCCCTCTGAAACCATGAAAACCTCAGCCTCCTCCCCCCAACTCATTAAAACTGCTGACAATCTTTCAAAGTGCAATTCTGAGTGTGTTACACACAGGTGAGTGGGCTATACAAACCACTTGTAGTAACACACTTATGTACATTAGACACTTTCTATAAACACTTGCTGCTACAAAGACTCAGTCGGATTACATATGTTTATGCGCTGTGTTGTGAATTTTTTCTTAGGGACCAGGAGACGTTTTTGGATATCTTGAAGCAGAAGTTTTTCTTTATTCAGATACTCGCTGCTCTGCACTGCAGTCTTCAAAAAGTCGTCTTCTCAAAGCTCAGCACAGCAGAGTATATATGTTTGAAGTGGGAGGAGTACATAGGGGTGGAAGCAATCTAAACAAAGCATGCAAATGTGGTACAGGAAAACAGCTCAGTTAAAGATTTTTCCCAGCCTTGATCTATTTAGCATACAAGTGTCATTCAAATGCATAGGTGCTTAAACAAAAGGCACAGTTGTACCTTGAGATTAGACTTCACACTTAACTTGGGAAACCTGCCAGATGTTCAGGAATTGAAAGGTTACTGTCTCAGGGCCTGAGCTGCCTGCTCTTAGACTGTCACAATATACATAACTTTTTCAGTTCATGTTGTTATATTGGAACCTATAACAAATAACAAACATAGGATCGGCATATTTTAAACAGATTCTTAAATTTGTAATCCTTCAGCTGCTTCCCTCAAAATCTCTCTTCTGCACAATTTAATGCACAAAATATCTCTTTTGCACAATTTCATGTACAGATGTCTCTTTTGTAAAACGTCATGTACAGTACTTATGTAAAGTTTTTGTTGTCTCAGTTTTGTATGTGTAGTCAACTAGTTATAGTATTTATAGTATGTGTATAGTCAAATGGTTAACTGTTGTATAAGTCTGTAATTGCTTTTCTTATTCGTGTACTGTTGTATGTTTATATTATGCTTAACTAGTATGTAGTACCGTGGTCCTGTGAGACACGACATCTCGTTCTACTATATGTCCACACGTGTAGCAGAATGACAATAAAGCTTGACTTGACTTGACTTGACTTGATTACATTGGGCCTTGTTCATTGTGTGTGGGCGTCATGAAATGCTGAAAACTGCGAAAATGAAGTCTCAAAATCCAAAAGAACTGAACAAGTTTGACTCAAGCAAGACGTCAACAAATGCACACGTCACCTGATCCACAAATGCACAGATTCCTTTTTGCATGAGCAGAACATTTTTATTCACAAACATGTCTGTATTTGTAAAATCGCTGCACAATCATTTAATCCCGAATTCCACAAATTCAAATTAAAATGCATTTGTTTGTGGTTTGTAAGATACATGCATAAACTGTATGCAGTGCATGGATAATTGTGCATGTCTTAGTCTTGTAAGATGTTTTACAAGCAAAGACAATGTTGTCTACATATTAAATTAAGTTATCCATTAAGGTTCACTGTTTGTCATTTGTATATAAACAAAACATTGATACATAAAAATATTAATTACCTCAATGACAGTAATTGTTGTTTCGGTTGCTGTGACAAGACTTTGCATGAACAAACAAGTTTGTGTTGGCTAAACAAAGTATCAAAGTATAAAAAAAACTATTGTCGAGAGAACTTAAAAGTCTTACTGCATCAAGTTGCCTTACTTTTTTAAGTGTTCTCAACCCAGGCAACGATTATGATGGAATCTGCTGTGCCAGCCACCGACTGCAGATGAGCAAACAAGCAAACATGACACACAAGCATATTCAAGCAAACGCCAGCATATATTAGTTCTGTAAAACAAAGCAAAACTTATGTTACTCACCTATCGAGAAGAAACAAGGCAACCTTGGCATCCAGTCGCAGGCTTTCCTGCCCCTTTAGTTCTCTCCAGCGCTGGAAAGCTGATCTGATATTTATATGAGTCCTACTTATTGCCCGTATCGCAGCGTTTCCCAATCCCAGTCCTCGCACCATGATTCCAGTTCGAAACGAGTGTAAATATTCCATTCAGAGGGCAATACCGATCCATTGTTTCACGCTTGGTGTAAAAGCACTGTTCGTTGGCAATTCGCCTCAATTTATTGCATCATGCTCAGTGTGAAACACCCTTAATGCTGTTTGACAGAAGACTGCAAAAAAAAAAACAAAAAAACGACAACAACACCAGGACCAAGCCAGAAGTGCTGAGTATATGCCAGGTTTGGAACCAACTTTTGGCTGGTTTGTTTGCACACCCTTGTCTTCCTGTTTTCTTTGTTTCTGTCATCAGTCTGTTGTCATAGTTAGTGAGTCCTATTTGTTTCTTGTTGAGGTCCTCGTTATTGCTGTGTATACCTAGCCCTCAGTTGATTCAATTCTTTGTCTTGAGTTTACACTGACATGTGTTTCTCCTGTGTTCTTCATCATTGTTTTTCCATCAGTTTGGTGGTGTCACGAATCTGGCCGGTGACCTTCAGTCCGCTGACCACCAGATGTCGCCCTCTCACTCCATCGACATTCACATTACACTGACTGTTCCACCACATCCCGGACTACATTCCCCATCAGCCATTGCGCTGATCACCTGCATCCAATCAGAGACTCCATTAGTGTTGGGTTCGAGTTTGAGTCAAGTCCGAGTCTTTAACCAGTCGAGTCCGAGACGAGTCTGACTCAAGTCCTAGTCCCAAAGGGCCGAATCTGAGTCGAGTCTGAGTCCAAGTAAACACTACTGTTTGTCACTATCTTAACATTGTTTTAACCCAAAGGGTTCCCAAACACAGTCCTGGAGGGCCGGTGTCCTACAGAGTTTAGCTCCAGCCCCAATCAGAAACACGTGAACCAGCTAATCAAGCTCCTACTAGGCATACTAGAAACCCCCTGGCAGGTGTGTTGAGGCAAGTTGGAGCTAAACCAAAGACCAGGACTGAGTTTGGGCACCCTTGTTTTTAACCTTTACAACTAGAAAAACACAATGTCAATTGAAATGTAAGAAAAGCAAACCTCTAGTGGATCTTGCCATTTTGATTTTTGATTTCACGACATCTCATAATTAGTGTCCATGCTCTGCTTGGCAAACTTAAAGTCATGTAACAGAAGTTACGGCTGACTTATGTCTTGTGACACATTTCAGAGTGAAACAGGTTTTAGAATGTGATAAATTATAAGGCGGTACTTGTCTTTACTCATTGATGTAGTAAATGTATAAATTCAAGGGTGGGGGTAAAGGAGTAGGTATCTTGGTGAATGGGACCTTAAGAGCAGAAAATGCACCTTTTATATTTCTGATTGTGGCTGTGTGTGTGTTGAGACTTTTTTTTTTCTTGGATGAAAATGAGGCTGTGAGGGATAAAACTGAATCATACACTGTGTATAAAGTCCTACATATACTTTCCATAAATCACAGCAAACTCACACCTGTTTTATTTTTGAATGCGTTTATAGTTACATAATTTACAATAAATTACATTACATAAAGAAAATTTGATGTGCCATTGATTTATTAGAAAATCATGCACATTCTTAATAAATGTTCAAATAAAACACCGCAAAATCTTCACTGTATACATTAAAGATGATTCTTATTAAAGTTAATAAGTGATTCAGTCAAGAAAAGTAAGTGATTTCTCTTTTGTCTTTTGTTGTTTGATTAACATTTATAATGTGGTCGGCGGCTGCAAGTTTAACGCTGCTGTCGCTTTAAGATCTGACGCACGGATCAAATATTTGGACGCATCAGTATTTCTCACAACTGTTCAGATTTACTTAAGACAAAACCGACTTCATTTACATGAATAGTCTCTAAGACGAGAATGTGTGTAGCAATAACAGACCCTATTAGAAGTGAAAGAGAACTCTGCATTCGCACACTGACTGAGAGGCGCGTTCTGTGAGCGCGCTTTGAGTGTGTGTACGCACATAAACCCGTCGGCTTTCAAGTAGCTACTGGACAACACTTAAAAACACATGCAAATTCTGAATATCACTTTCGTGATAATGCATCGAGTCAGTGACATTTCCATCAACTGTCTCTGGACTCGGAAGGACTTGGCATATTTTCCGAGTCTGAAATGCTCGAGTCCGAGAAAATTGTACTCGAGATCGGACTCGAGTCCGAGTACGAGTCCGAGTACCCCAACTCTATATAAGCCTTGGACTTCCCCTTGCCATCCGTTGAGTATTGTATTGTGTTTAGCAACTTTACAGAGCCACCTTGTCTATCCTTAGTAGAGTTTAGATTCTCTGCCCGAGGCCGAGCTCAGACTTGACCCGACCCGACCCGTGGGCCGGGTCCGGACTCCTGCCACTATCTTCGGGCCGGGCAGACGGGCTGAAGCCGGAAGACCATGATCAAGCATTTATTATTATTGTGTTTTTTTAAATCATTACTTAATTAGCCTAATTGGGTGGAGAGCTATGCCATAATTATAAATATTATACGAATATTTTAGCAAAGTCGGCCTGAGCAACACGTGTAAGTCTACAAAGTTGCGCAATTTGCAACGCGTTATGCGCAGCAACGCTCTAGCTCCCGCGACAGCGTCTCCTCCACTGGCGTTTTTGCAATAATGCCTACATTTGAAAATATCAAAATAGGCCTATTTGTTGTGTTTTCAAATTATTCGATTTATATTGATTTTGTTATATGCCTATAGACTAGGTCAAGTTCTTTCTTGTTAGTTTTGCATGTTTTAGATCATTGCTAAAAATCTAGTTTTTAGGGTCATGAAGCTGTTTTGCACTACGTTTTATAATAGGCTTTAAAATATTTATTTTATTTAAAAATATTCTAAAACTTATATTTATTACATATGCCATCCAAAGTTAATTACTTGTTCATATTCTATGTTTATCATTGTTCACGTTTTTTTAGGCTATTTTTTTTTTTCATTCAGATCTATTTGCGATCCATTCTGAATAAACAAACAATGCAGTTTACATGCTTCGTCCTTGTTGCATTTTTCATTAAGATAAATCTAAACTAATTTCTGTAGTTCAAACAACTTAGAATTGTAGTTGAGAACGTCTGTTATAACGGCTCACGTATTAAAAAATAGTCGGGTTTAAATTGGGCTCGGGCTCATAATTACAGTTAATGTGTCGGACCGGGTCGGGCTCGGACACAAGGTGCACGGGCTCGGGTAGGATCGGGTTTAATTTTTTGGGCCCGATCTAAGCTCTAATCCTTAGCCTAGTTCTATCGTGTTTCTAGTCAGTTAATCCTTGTCTTGTTTTCTAGCCTTGTTACATTGTTTTGTCTGTTTTGCCCGCCTGCCTTTGGATCTCTCGCTTGTTTTATCGGATCACCCCTTTTGCCTAGCCCCCTGGATTACATTTGCCGTTCATCGACCCTCGCTTGCCTTATGGACTACTCTTGTGTCTTGCCTTCACAAACCTGTTTGCCGATGTCTGACCCTGCCTGTTTTATGAGCATATCTCTGACTCGCTCAAATAAAGTCATGCAAATGGAGAAGTACGGTATGTTCCACCAGAGAATATTTAAAGAACCAAAATCATGGAATGACAATACAGTTTAGATAAATTTAGTTATTTATTTCATAAATTTAGAAAGTAAAACATTTTAATAATTACATATTTAGCATAGTTTGTGATATCAACAATAATACAATAATGGTAAAATAATGGAAAGTGTGAATTATCCATCAATGGTTTTCAAAATCAGTAAATGACCAATCGAGTAAATGACCTGTTCACGCTGTGAGTTTATGCAGAAATACATTCTTTTGCAGGAAACAGTCTTTATCTCATGCAATTTTAGACAAGGTACGACACAAAAATTTCTATATACAACACGTTCCATACACAGCAGTAATTCAACTTCGCTTCCCTGTCAATGCACGATGGCCCAAAGATAGGCGGCCTGAAATTTTGCACCAAAATAATTAATACTTGGTACTCTGATTTGATCAAATATGGCATTAATGTGAATCTTCAAAGTCCAAATATGTCCTCATTTTTGTAAAATAAGACAAGGTGGAATATCTATGTTGCCCAGCGAGGGGATGCAATAAGATCATAGAATCGAGGCATGTTGCCAAAGCTGCTGAGTTCAGGACTGGGGTCTACTCCATCTGGACCCTTTGGACTGCTAAACTTGAACTTCTGAAGCAGAGACACGATGAACAGAAAGAGCTCCATACGTGCCAAAGATTCACCAACACAAGAGCGTTTACCTGCAAAGATGCAAGACAGAATAAAAGACCCATTAATGCTATTTATGGTAAAAGTTATAGTACCTCAGTTTGAAGCTTACGTTTGGGGCCATTATCTTGTTCTAGACGTCTGCTTACCCCCTTGTGCTGTGCTAAATGTCCTTTACCTGTTTTACTGTTCCTGGTCAAAAAGGTTTTGCATTTCATTTCAGAACTGATTGATTCTATGCTAACTAACATTATTTGTGCAAAAACTCTTAAAAACTGTAAACTGTGGTTCATAAGCTCAGATCAACATGTGCTAATTGAAAGAAAAGATGATCAAAACCTTGAATCCATTTTTTTTTCAGCAGGACCACCACAAATGTACCAAAGTCCATATGAGCAAATCAGCAAATTTTAGTTCAGGAAAAAAAATAAATAAATAAAAATAAATAAAAAATAATAATAATTATAATATGAGGGTTAATCCATGTTTGATTTAAAGAGTTTGATTTAATAGAAAATCAATAAAGCAAGGTTATTCTGTGTATGTGTCTGTATACTGAAATGTGGATAGGGAGTACTCTCAGTATACAAAACTACTCAACTGTAAGATTTTTTTTATTTTTTTTTTTAAGATAACTTCTCAGGCAGACTCGAGGAGACTTAAAAGAATTTACCTGCAGAAAAGGGAATAAAAGCTGGATTCTTTTTAAAGTTGCCTTTGGCATCCAGAAAGTGCTCTGGCTTAAATGTCCAAGGGACCTCCCACTGTCCCTCATCCCTCAGGACAGAGTGTAACATGGGAATAATTACTGTGTCCTGGGGGGAAAAAAATCCATTTAATAATACACAAAACATCCAGATTGAGCACAACACACTGACAAGAGATTATTGAAAAATGTTTTGAGGCTTTTTTTTTTTTTTTAAACAGCTGTCATTGTATGACAATATTATCTAGTTATCTGCAAGATAAGAGGAGTTGACCATTGTGTGTGTTCATTCTTACCTTTGGTATTATGTATCCTCTAAACAAGATGTCATGTGTGGCATAATGTGGAACATTTAGTGGAACAATGTCCAGATAGCGCTGTACTTCATGAATCACAGCATCAGTGAAGGGGAGGGACTTCCTGTCATCCATTGTAGGGATTCTGTTCTGTCCAATAACTCGGTCAATCTCCCTCTGCATTTGCTCTGAAATACATCATAACGGCATTGCTATTCTTATATGTGTTCAATAATTGTGGACTTAACAACAACAACAACAACAACATCAACTATACACCAGATAAAAATAATAAATATACACCAGATAAAAATGGCTCAAAATTATACCTGTAAAGCTACACACACTACAAATGCAAGCCTTTTTTGATTGATGTTTTAGACAAGAAGTCAATGATTGCAGCACATGACTGTCTCCTAACAAAGATGCTGCAATATGTTTCTCGTTTGAAGTAAATTATTTGAAATCTAGAGGATTAGTCTTCATGGGTGCATACTGTCCAGACAAGCAGGAAAGCAATGGTGAACTAGATAAAAAAGTTTGTCAAGACAAACTTTAAGTTGGCTTGAGAAAGCCGGACCAGAAAGTTTTAAAAAGTTGAAAAAGTTTGAAAAGTTTGAAAAGTTAAGAAGTTTCAAAAGTTTAAATACTTTAAGAAGTTTTAAGTTTGGATGGTTTTCAGTCTGAAATATTTTTAAAGTTTTAAAGTTTAAATGTAGTCTGTCAGATAGATAGATAGATAGTATTGGTCAGATTATCAATCAACAGATAGATAGATAGATAGATAGATGATTGTAACATTATTACCAAGTTACTAGCATGTTGCTAGTAT
>VONZ01003551.1:0-19750 GCA_012976165.1 Labeo catla
ATATAAATGTTACATATTAATAAAATAATATCCTCTTTTACTAGGAAGGTTTAAAGTAAATCTAGACAAAAAATGATATTACCTTGGCTCAGAGATGCCCTTTGGCAACAAATGAAAGAGGGCACTTAAATCAGAACATAGTAACGATAGGCACATTTTTATATCCTTAAGAAATAAAGTGGTAAGAAATATAAGAAAGGCTAAAGCTTTTCATTAGAATAATTGATGATGCAAGGGGTAATGGGAAAATGATTTGGAAGAATCTTAATAAATTGACTGGAAGAAATATTGGCCATAGACAAAGTGAAATAGAACTTAGAATTAATGGAATTCAGGATCAGGAAAGGTTAGCGAACATTTTATATATATACATAGCCAAAGTGGCTGAGAAATGGGTAGCAAAACAACTGATTACTTACTTGAATGAGGGACATACCCCTTTGCATTCAATGCAATTTGGATTTCACTCTAATCATTTAACTGAAACTGCTAATTGTTATTTTCTTGAGAACATGAAATTTAAACTTGGTGGTGGAGTAATAGGAGCAGTGTTTTTGGATGAGGTACTCCTTTCAAAGCTCATTTTTGGATTTTTCTGTTTAAGCTATTAAATGGATGACTTCTTATTTAGCAAATAGGAGGCAAAGTCTCGGTAATAGTCAATCAATGTACCTAAACTTTAATATTGGAGTTCCTCAAGGATCAATTCTGGGTCCTATCCTTGTATATTTGTATCCTTGTAGTTTGTATATTAATGACTTGCTTCCATCTGTCAGTATTCAAATGTATGCTGATGACACAGTATTATATGTGCATGCTAAAAACAAACAATAAGCAGCAAATTGTCTAACTGAGGCATTGGTCCATGTTTCAGATTGGTTGAGTAACTCATATCTACATCTGAATGTAAGTAAAACTGTTTGTGTGTTTTTTTGTTTTTTTTTTTTCACAAAAAACGACGATGCTTCCTCATCCTGATGTATTTGTTAAAGGAGAAAAGCTCAAGGTATCCATTCTTATACCTATCCATGCTAACCAAACTTGGTAATTACATTTTTTTATTGGTTATGCCTGTCCGTTTTGCCACATTTAATTACTAGTCCACCTGGCCCATTTTTTAATGCTGGAATCTGGCTAGATCAGCCATTTCTAAAAATAACTTTTATTCCGCCTTCTCTCATTGGTTGGAGGTGGTCACATGGGACATACATCAAACCTGTTTACATGCACTTGTTATATGTTGGAAATCACCCAAAGTTCATTGGTTTGCTTAAGTTCACTGGTACAGTCCAGTGGAAGTCACCAGTGCTGCCCAACAGCATACACGAGACTCACAATCTGTGTTGAGATATCCAGTATTGTAACAATCAGCATATTGATCAGTCTGTTGATTACTGTTATGATCATACATCATATGTTTAAGTAAAATAATACCATATTGAGTAAAATAGCATAATACATTTTAAGAATACACAATAACCATTGTCTTTGAAAAAGAACCCCAAAACCAATGGAGGGGGCACCGTTTGTGAAAAGTTCTAAATCATTAGACAACATTAGACTATAACATTCTTATAAAAAAAAACAAGATGCTCTTCCAGTTATTTAGCTTATTTAGTCCAAAACTTTAGATCTGGCAAGCATCCATTATCTAACTGCATCAAATTTCGCACGGAATAAGCTAGAGAGTCAACAGACGAGAAAAAAAATCTGCCTTTGGGGATGATACTCATGGTAAAGTTTAGATGGCCAAGCAGAGAGAAAGCATGTCTTGTTTTGATACGGTGCGTAGAGATTAAAAAAAAGTCTTCATGACCAATCTAATTCTGAGGAGTTTTTCACTTGGGAGAGAAGCTTGCATTTTGACCATGTAGAGTGAAATACCCAGGAATTCAAGTGAAATTGATGGGCCCAGCATTTTTTTTTTTTAGACAGGGGAACACAAACGTCTCTAAAAACCTGTTTAAGTGCGTCAAGGACTTGAGTTTGGGATGAAGGGAAATCAATAGGCAAAAAATTGTAGAGCAAGTGCAAAATAAAAGGAAGCTTACAGACATTCAACAAGGTCCAGGGTCCAGCACAGCGCTACTGAGAGACAATTAAACATTTTTTTTAAGATGAGCCTAACTACAAAGTAAAATTTTTAAGAAGGATGAATTGGTATGATTTTGAAAGTGGCCGTGATATCAGCTTTAGCTAGCCAAGCACTTGGGCCAGCTATAATTAACTGAATTGCGTTATCAACTGAAGCGTAATGGAGAGAAAATGGTTCTGAGGCGATACATTCATTGACGCAGTAAAATTGGAATGACTCCTACCCAAAACCCTTGGGGCAGGCCAGTAATTGGGAAATTAGCAAAAGATCAGGGTAAGAAGGGAGCTAAGAAGAGAGTACTGGAACATTAATAGGAGTAGAGGGGTGACCACTCAGATTTTTTCTGAGTAGAGGCCTTTGCTCGTAGAGGAGGCTTGAACCACCATGGGGAAACTGATTTCGGGTGGAGGTCCTTGCAGAAGCTACAGATATGAGCAAACTTGCATTGAGAAAAAGAACAAACAGATTGGTTAAAATTATTACATACAGCGGTGCCATTAAATTTTAAAATGGGACGCCCTTTGGGGTTTACATTGTTTACATGGTGCTTAGATTTTCAGCACCATGGATAGCGTCTGGAGCTTTCAGAGGTTTTAGGGCAAAAAGGTGCCGAGTGACCATAAAAGCTACAGATAGCACAAGCCAGAATTTTCTGGCCTCCAAAATGACGAACTAAGAGTGCAGTGTCCGTGATTGGCCAGTCAATCCTTGAGTTGTGTAAAGTAACAAACAATGCAGACTTTGTGGATAGGGATTTATGGTATTCATAAAATAGCGTACCCCCATATCTTTGAATGAAATCTGCCATCATAGTCAGATAAAGGTCTAATTCCTCCCTACGATCAGGAAAAGCTTGACACAGAATATCTCTAAATATATCTAAATACTGAAAGCAATTTCGAATTCACTGAATGAAAGATTTTGTTGCAGTCTGGGATTGATGCAGTCCTTACCTTGAATTATATTTTGTCTTAGTTGCGAGGACACAGTTACTGCAGCAGGCGAGATAAAATGCCTACTAAATGCTTGGGCAGGAACTGCAGTGGAGAGTGAAGTGGATGGTGTAGGTAGAGCGTTAGCATCTTGACATGAACTGTTAGCCAACTGATGGTTAGAAGCCTGTATTCCCAAGGATGTAGGCGGGGCATTTAGGGGGTTGTTGATTCCAGAGGTGAAAGGAAGAGCCGGGAGGAAGCCTGAAGATATTGAAGGCAGAGTTAAACCTGTTCTGATATATGTTCCACACAGAAAATGAGCTAAGCTTAAGTAGTTGTATCCTTTTTTTTTTTTTTTTTTAAATAAAAAATGAAAACGGGCCCCACAGATCCAAACACCATACAAGGGTTAAGCATTTCTCTAAAAATTTCCAAATTCATTATATGGGTTTGATATTAAGGTTTTATCATGATAGACACAGATTTACACAACATGCCTTTATATTAAAATGAAATGAAACCACTCATAAAGAAACAAAAACATGGTCTTCTTTTCAATTAATTACCCATGATTATATAGACTAATTATGCATTCTTTGTAACAACGTGCATACCACATTCTTCGTTCTTTAAAGCAGACATATTTATTTATATAAAAGAGTAGAAAGAGTAGAAAAGACAGCACTGTGTGATGAGAGGTGCAGCTTCTGTGTGTGCACTCAGAAAACTGGACCGAATTGAGTTCTCTTTACATCGTCAAATTTATCCATATATCTGCTCTTCTCTTACTCTCAGATATTGGTGTTATTTTAACATTTCATGTCCCACTGGATAGATTAATCGGCTATGATACAGTTCATATGTATGCATCTAACTGTCACAATCGCCAGCTGGAGTGCCAACTCCATTAGAGGGCACTCCATCCCTGACTCTTGCCATTGTTTTCTGGAATCCATTTTCCATGTGTTCCTTGCCCCTCATGTGATCATGTCATGTGCTACCCAGTTCTGTTGTCTCGACTTCCACATTACAGTAGCCTCCTAACTACGCAGCAGATTCATTGTGAATGAATCTCTTCCCAAATCATCCCTCCCTAACATTTTGTCTCATTTTTATTTTTTGACGAAAATGTCAATTGATTTTTGTCATAGTTTTTGTCATTAAAACTATTTTTATTTTGTTATCGTCTCATTTTCCTCTGAAAAAAAAAAGTTGAAAGATGAAAATTATGATGAAAATAATTTGTCAACGAAAGTAACACTTTGTAAAACCATAGACATAGCGGCCTTCTCAAGTAACTGTACAAACTTCTGGTTCAAGCAGATATAAATACTAATAATTTAGTGATTATTACAGATACAGATACAAATACTGGCTCCGCTGCACACCCCTAGTGGCTGTAGCATCTGGCTCAAATGACTACAATGTAAAGGATTCTTGGAAGCTTAGGTGGAATGCTAGTCCACAACAGCACTCCGGCAAGAAGTGTGATAGCAAACAGATTTCACTGTTTATGTCTTTTAAGGATATGTGACAATATTCATTATGAGTCCAGCATGGTTTCTTCTGAAATAAAGAATTAAGATACATCAGGATCTGTCTGTATATTGTATATATGAAGATTCAGTGTATATCAGAAGTTAGAAAAAGCTTTATTAAGAAGTATGTTTACACACACAAGAAATTTATTTTTTTAAGATTTATTTTTGGCATTTTTATGCCTTTATTTGGATAGGACAGTGTAGTTGGACAGGAAGTGAAGTGTGAGAGAGAGAAGGGAGTGGGATCAGGAAAGGTCCACGAGCTGGGATTCCAACTCGGGTCGGCCACAGCACAATGGTGCTATATGTCGACGTGCTAACCACGAGGCTATTGGCGCCTACCACACACAAGGAATCTGACTTGGTGACAGTAGCTTCCAGTGCAAAAGAAAGTACACACATAGTGCAAACATGCATGACAGGACAGACATACATAAAATTACACAGTAGAGATAAAATATAATACTAATATAATAAAAATGGAAAATATAATATTGTACTTTATACATAAGTAGAAATATAAAGAAAAAAGATATAATTATTTAAATGAATATACAGATAAAAATGGTAGTGGAGCGTTTGAAGCAACAGGGAGCTTCACACAGCTCCAGTGTTCTGTTGAAGTTCTGTGTGAAGATGGGGGCCAGTTGGTCAGCCCAGACATTCAGGCAGGCAAGTAAGACATTGTCTGGGCCTGAAGCTTTCTTATGTGGTATGACTCGGCTCTGCTCGGCATGGCTCAGCTCGGTTTGTGTTTCTACTTCAGTTTAGTACTGCTTTAGAATGGGCAGGTATCCCTGTTGATAGCTCTTCAGCTATCAGTGAGAGGAACGTCTGTACTTCCCCAACAGACCACAGAACAGCCATTTTTTGGTTGGTAAGAAAACAAGGTGCGTTCATTCAGTTGCGTGCTTTCGAAAAAAAAAGTTGTGTTCGATTGTTCACTGGCTGTGCTAATTAAATCTGTCAGGTCTGGTGTCTGGTGTTGCAAGTTCAAAGTGCGATTCTCTTCGGCCATTTATTGATCAGCAGGGTTTACACATCACATTTTGGTAACGGTACGGCTCGTTTGGAACCTCAGCTGAAGTGGTACTGAAAAAAGCACCAGGTACAAGGTACTGTACACAGTGGAAAACCCCCCAAAAGTGAGCTGTACTGAACTGCACCATGCAGTGGAAAACCGCCATTAGTCTTCTATCTTCTGAAGTAGGGCTGGGCGATAATTCGATAACGATAATTTTCCTCGATAAAACGATATGAGGAGTTCGATAAATGTTCGATATGACTTTTATGTGCCAAAAGCGGAACGAAACAGTACGACACATTTGAATCGCACCAAACCGCTCGTTTATCCGCTCGACCAAAGTTCAAACTGCCACCATGCGCGAGCTCACTACAGAAGATGCATTTAATATGTCGATGCGGCGCGGACGCGTCTGGAAAAACCGAGCGCGTTGCACTGCATGCGCGTCCCTTCCATTATGAGCGCAGCTGCCGCGCGCCTATATTTGAAATAACAAACTTGAACACGCAAAAGACGCGATATGGGAACGGCTCCGTCATGCGAGCACTAAACAGCGCTATGAAATCCAGTGTGAAACACTTGAATTCAGCGATGAACACAAATGACTCTGTGATTCAAACTAGTTTAAAGCTGTGTGCAACGAGACAGTCAGAAGGCTTTTCAATCTACACATCGCCATCATTCACCATAGATTTACTGTAGTAACACTCACTGCACCATGGTATTGTGGATTTTATTGTGTAAATTAAATCAGTTCATTATTTATGTTAACAATAATATTAAAGAAAATATTTTAAAATATTACTGAAAATGTACTAAAAATTACTGAAACAACTTTCTCTTAAAGTTGAACATTTGATAGACACATCAATGTTTAAACTTTCAAAAGTCAGTAGTGGTGCACCAAACTTGTTTTTAATGGCCAATTCCAATTTTTTACAAGCAAATTCTGGTTTGTTAATAATTTAAGCAAGAGATATAGATAAAATGAAAATATGACAACATGAACAAGATGTTTTTGGCTCTATTACTAGGCAAATTTTCTATAGCTATTTAAAGGTAACCTCTGCATTTTAATCACAATCCAATAGGGCTGGACAATAATTCAATATCAATATATTTCGCGATATACTTCTTTTCAATAACGGTGATATTATTTCGGTGATATTATGATATTTCAATCTACATTACCAATATTTCCCATAAATTGGTTTATTTGTGGTGGTTGACTTCTTTAAATAAATATGAGTGCTGCAGTTTTCAAAATCAAAAAGCAGCATGGGTGTTTTAAAGTATTGTATATTTAAAGGAAAGCAACTGTCTTTAGAAAAGTATCAATGCCATTGTTTTTATGTGATAAAGTGACATTCATGAGCACAGCACTGCTTTGTTTACAGCCGTTACTGGGAAAACTGACCAAAAACACCCCTTACTGGCAGATAATGAATTTGGTATTTTGAATAACCCTGTGTCCAGCAGCATGTTTTTGTTGTTGCTCACTCTTTTTTTTTCTGTTTTCCGCATAACTTTTCATAGTCTTTATCCTGGCTGAAGCACTTTTGTTTCAGTCTATAAGAATTATCAGCCTACTGTAGTTCAGTTAAATATATTAATATTAATAAGGTGAGTCTGAAAGTCTTATGTTTATTTGCAAGTGATTTCACATTCAGATGATGCCAACCCTGAAACAACATACAGCACTACCAAATTTTGCTACTAATTTATAGTGTTCTTTGTCTGTTTGATTATGTCTATAATTGATCTTTACCATACATCTTTGCCATATGTATATCAACTTGACATAGTCACCGCTAGTAAGCTACTAGTAAATATATTGTACAAATGTTAATTTGCTGTAAAGTTGCTTTGCAATGATATGTATCGTGAAAAGCGCTATACAAATAAAATTGAATTGAATTGAATTTGAATTTTCTCTCATTTTCCATGTGTTTTCCAAGACTGGAAAATTAGTCATGAATTTTCCAGGTTTGTGGGACGTGTGGGAACCCTGAAACGTACCCGAAGTGAAGGTTTGCTCGCCGGAGCTTGCAAATGTCTGTGTGTCTTTTGCCTCTTTGGGCTAGAGACTCAGAACTTGGTCAATCTGCTTAGTCTCTCTAGGATGGAGACTCAGACTGTCCTGCATCTGTTGTTGTCTCGCTGGACAAAGTATCTCTTTCCTCTCAGTTTGGAGGCTCAGAACATGGTTGTATCTGTTGGTGCTTCAAAAGCTGGAGACTTAGACTTGGTATCCGTTGTTGTCTCACCCTTGTGGGTCGCAGACTCAGAATTGGTTGTTAGTGTCTCTTGGACATGCTGGAGACTCAGAAGGAGTTGTTTCTGTTACTGTCTCTTCTCTCGCGGGACTCAGAACGAAGGTGATCTGCTATTGTCTCACCCTTGTGGGGCTGAGACTCAGAACATTGTTGTTCTGTTAGTGTCCCTTCCTTCACAGGTAGCAGACTCAGAACAAGGAGTGTCTTTTGGAAGGGTACCTTTAACCCTTTTCCGATGAGGAGATTGCAGTTTGGCGCTTCTCCATTTCCATGCTGTGATTGGCTGGTTCCATCAGAGTCGGGGGACATGGGGTTGCCCACCATTCTTTCCTCCTGTGGAATTTATTTGCATAGTCCAAATACAAAGTTAGAAAATTGTCACAAGTTTTACCAGTGCATTTCTTACTTTCCAAACCTTAACCAGAACACATTTGGCAATGTTACATCATCATGTTTGGACTTAATGTCTTTGTAACATTGCCAAATGTGTTCTGATGAAAAAAGATGAACTGTCATGCATGCATGCATGCATTCATCCATTTGTCCATTAACAGCTAACAGCACATTTCTGTCTCTAGGAATACTTATTTCTCTGATTAAGTATAAGTTGTGTGTGTTGTAGTGTGTATCAGTTTTAAGGTTTGAAAACATAGTTATGAATGGATTTGGATGAATCTTTGTGATCTCACTCTGTTTTGCCCACTGCTGCTGCATCTGGAGGTCCTAAGGAATTTTTATGGTCGGTCAGAGGCCAAAACCTTAAAAATCAGTCTCAAGGTGGGTAGAGGGCAGAAACTGCATTTTGACCAATAGGAAGATCTGTCCTTCCCGGGGTTTGTACCAAAGGTCTTCTTCAATCAAAATGTAGCAAACCTTTGTCCACTATTGTGGTCAGAGAGAGGCCTGCCATAAACTGGGCCCTGGAATGTGCTGTCCACTACACTTTGTCTCCTATGGTGCATTCGTCTTGTGATGCCTTCTTGTTGGAGCAGACTTTCTGACCTTCTGTGGTTTGGTGATTCTTTTGCACAGAGATGAATGTGGTTCTAGGAGTTTTAGTTCATTTAGCAGTTTCTTAGTGAGTGATGGGTGACTGAGGTGATGTAGTTTGGTACCTCAGAGTTTTCATCAATGGTTGGCTGTGAGAGACTTGCTTGTTCTGGGTGGTTGTTGAACAGGTGCTTGTCATCTCTGATATGGTGGTGTACCAGGTGATTGCCGGCCTTCCGTTCTGTCGCTGGTCACAGTGAGCATGACTCATGTTTCTAGTCATTCATGTTTAGCTGGTTTTCAAGGAACTCTTTCAGTTCTTTCATGACTTGTTCCATGTCTTCTGCTGGTAAGCTGTATTGTTCTGTATTGAGCCAGCTGTAGTAGGCTTGTGGAGTCTCTTGTCGACCTTGTCTGATTTTTAAGGCAGTTAACAATCCATACTGAGACTCAGGGTCAGTAAACTCTTTAATCAGGACCTCACAAAGTAGCTGGTAGTTTGACTTAGTTTGACTGGGTTGTCAATCTAAGAAGTTTCGTACCCCAAGACTTGACGTGGCTCTTAGGAGGTACAACCTGTCTGTGTCAGTCACATGAGGTGAAATTTCCAGGTGAAAGTCGATTTCTTGCAGGTAGGCCCTCTTTGGAGTTCGGGTTGAACTTGCTGACGTTGTTAGACAACTTGTTGAGGTCTTTGATGGTCATCCCATGTGCAGCTTCAAAGTCTGCTTGGATGGGGTCTTTCGTTGACAGGAAAGAGTTGTGTGGTGAAGGTAGATGAGGTTTTGGGTTGTGGCCCTTCGCTTCTTTCGTTGGATGCCAGTTCTTGGATGTGGAGCTCTGTTCTGCACAGCGGTAGGGAGACTGAGGGATGTTTCTCTCTCCTTGGCTCTTCTTTCAGTTCATAAACATGATTGAGTTCTTTTCTGACCATGCAGAGCCTGTCATTGGTATCATCTAGATGTTGGGTCAGATTGTCAATTTTAGGGCTGTACCTTTCAAGGTGATTGTCCAAGGCACTGACTTCAGCATTCTTGTCTTTGATGTCATCAAAGGTCTGCGGCATGTTGGCACGCTGGAGAGAAGAGAGACTAAAACAGATCTGTGAGGAGTAGAAGCCTATGTGTGGTGGGACAACTAAGTGTTGTGTCAGTGATTGTGAACCACTAGTGAAGTGTGGTGATGACTGTGTTGGTCTCAGGGTGTGATGGAGAGGTTGTTCAGGATTCACGTAAGGAAACCTACTGAACTTATAGAAGCGTAATCACGGTGAAGGGAAGCGCTATAGCAAGCTCTACACCAAACCAGAGTGCTGAGTCAAAGATCTTGCTTTCAAGACTCTAACAGACACTGGTTCCATGCGCAGGTTGTAAAACTTGGCGAATGTGTTAGGTGTAGCCCAACCTGCAGCTCTGGGCATGTATCCAGCTCTGCGCCTTGGGCATGTATCCAGGCCAGGGTCTCAGGACCACGTGAGAGTCTGCCGGCCCAAATTCCAGGCACGAACTGTTGATGTACTGTGGGCTTGAAGGTCTCCCACTCTTTTGACAGATGTGAGCGCAGTCAGTAGAGCTGTCTTCAAAGAGAAGGCATTAAGATCGACTGACTGAAGAGGCTCAAATGGATCTTGCTGTAAGGCCTGAAGGACCACAGCGAGATCCCAAGAGGGGACGAGATGTAGCCGTGGAGGGTTCAGCCTCCAGGCGCCTCTAAGAAATCTGATAACCAAATCGTGCTTCCCCACTGATCTGCCTTCCACCAAGTCATGACTGGCTGATATAGCCGCCACATGGACCTTAAGTGTCGAAGCAGACAGGTGCCTATCCAGGCCTCCTTGGAGGAAGGATAGCATAGATTCAATGCCACATCTCTGTGGGTCTTTCCCTTGGGAAGAACACCAGTTCACAAAAATTCGCCATTTTAGGTCATACAGCCGCCTAGTGGAGGGGGCTCTAGCCTGTAAGAGGGTGTTCACCACTGAAGGTGGAAGGTCTCTGAAGTCCTCCTGGTCGCGTTCAGGGACCATAGGTGGAGGTTCCAGAGATCTGGGTGCGGGGGCCAGAATGTGCACTTCTCCTGAGAGAGGAGGTCCTTCCTCAGAGCAGTGCGCCAAGGAGGAGCTGCCAACAGGAGCACAAGGTCCAAGAACCAGGTTGTGTTGGGCCAAAATGGGGCTATCAGATAAATCTGTTCTCTGTCCTCCCTAACTTTGCACAAGGTTTGTGTTAGACCGTACCATAACTGGCAGTGAGTGGATTCTGGTGAGGCAAAGAGATCTACTTGTGCCTTGCCGAACCGACTCCAAATCAGCTGGACCAACTGAGGGTGGAGCCTTCACTCGCCTCCGAGCGAAATCTGTCGTGATAGTGAATTGGCCACACAATTGAAATCGCCTGTGTGGCACACAGAGAGTTGAGTCTGTGCTGGCTCCATAGTAAGAGATGGTGGGCCAGTTGTGACATGCGAAAGGAGCGTACACCGCCCTGGTGGTTGATGTATGCCACAGTCGGTGTGTTGTCTGTGCGGATCAACACATGCGGCTTGCTGCGGGGCCTGAGCTGTTCTTGCAGGGGGCAAGCACCAGCCCAGCTCTGCAGAGGCAGCAGGCCCCACCTGCTCCATGCCGAGGCAGGATGTGTTTGATGGCCTCCGTTTGCTTCCTTACACAGCAGAACTGCTGGGCAAATTGTTCTACTGTATCGCCAAAGAGACCAACCTGGCAAATGGGAGTGTCAAGAAAGCAAACTTCCTCAGCATCTTGCATCTCTGCCAGGTTTAGCCACAGGAGGCGCTCCTGGACCATCACAATGGACATCGCCCTCCCCAGCACCTGCGCTGTGACCTTCGTAGTCTGGAGAGCATAGTCAGTCACAGAACGGAGCTCTTGCAGTAGCTCTGGGTCAGGAACACCCTCATGCAGACCTTTTAGTACCTTGGCTTAGTAGACCAGCAGGATAGCCATGGCATGCAGGGTGACGCAGCTTGCCCAGAGGCCATGTAAGCTTTTGACACGAGTGCTGAAGAGAACTTACAAGCCCTGGACTGGAGTCTCGGGTGGCCCCTCCAGGTGGTGGCGTTTTGCGGGCAGAGATGCATCGCAACCGCTCTCTCCACCTGGGGGACCTCCGTATACTGCCTCGCCAGACCGCCTTTGAGGGTGGTGAGAGATGAAGAGTTGTAGGGATGAAGGTGTATCGTGTTCTGGCCGAGAAAGGGGCCTTCCGTGATTTTGTCAACTTTTTGTGAAATTCCTGGAAAAACGGTACTGGGAATGAGCGCGGCCTGCAGTCACGGTTGTTACCCAGACACCAATCATCCAGACTAGAAGGCTCGGGGCCCATTCCAACCCTATCTCCTTTGCTGGCCGTAAGTGATGCGTGTGATGGTGGTTATATCCACTGGGGCTGCAGATAATCCGCGGGTCTGGTGGGTCGGGTAATAAAAAATTGCATTCTGATCATTTGCGGGTGGGTTGCAGGTGGATGAGATAAATCAATAATGATGCAAATATTAACTATATTTTCTAACCTATGAATCTGTTTTAAATAATTGAGTAGGATAATATGTAGTAGTGTAGTGCAGAACCTGCATATACCCACTTCTAAATCCCCTCTGATGCGCATCATTCAGTAGTGTCCTGCATTAGCCAAAATCATGACAGGCCATCATTTCTAACTAAATTATATGTGAATAAATGCAAATATTCACTCAAAACACCCAGCAAAGATGGTAAGGACCCTGGCTTCCTTTGAAATATGTTTCATGATTGCGCCTGATGCGACCGCGCCCGCTCCATCCGCGCCAGTACCATATTTGCTGCCTGTTCATACGCTAGAGCATGTCAAAGGAGGCATGCAGAGTATTAAAATTATTATTAATCTGAATCAGTACATTATAATGAAAACAATACATTAAAATGTAAAGAATAGATTTTTACGATCAGAAATTTCTTAAACTGGGTGAACCTCTGTAAACTTTTGTCCAAGGATCCAGTAGGCGTTGAAACACCCAACCGATTTAATCAGAGAATGTGGAGAGTCACGTCCAGATGTCAGTTAACGCTATTCCTTTTAGCATGGCTTTGGCTTAAAAGCACAAGTGATTAAGCTTATATAAGTGTGCAGGGATGTGCAGATCAGCTGAATCTGCTGTTAAAAATGAACCATCCATTCATCATATCATCATGCAAAACTAAGAATTAGAATAATTGTAAATGACCATCAGGTGCGGGTCTGGTGCAGTTATCTAAATCAGAATAGAAAGTGGCGGGCGGATAATTCATTTGAAGCTGTGGATTCGGGTGATGTTTAAGCTCATCCACACATCTCCACTGCCTGTTGAAGCACGGCAGCCATTTCAGCATCTGCCATTGACTGAGACACAGCCACCGAAGCGGTAAGTTCAGAAGAGGCATCAGCCTCAGATGGTTCACACCCTCCCTCCGATGCTGCAGTAACCTCCTCTTCCTCAGCTGGAGCTCCGAACAAAAGATTCAGCCAGTACTGAGACGAACTATCAAAATTGTGAGCACACAGGGCAAGCGGTCTGCAGGGGAGTACCCGGCAAAACATCTCCTCCTCCCGCTCTCCTTCAACGCACATCACTGCGGCCTCATACCTGGAAGTAAAAGGACCGGAGCGGAAAGCAGTTGAAGTGAGCCGCGGCTTCTTCGTAAAGAACGCGGCTCTCAAGTGGAGCACACTCAAGGGCATGTGCTGGCAAGCCTGACAACCACCCTCAGCGAATGCTGCGTCAGCATGTTCACGACCAAAACAGTGAACACAGCGATCATGCCGATCGTTGGAGGAGAGGTACAAACCGCAAGCAGAAGGACACAGATGGAAAGGCATAGTGTACTGTGTAGCTCTTTTAGAGAAAATTTGCTCTTTAGAGGAGAATCTTCTCTTGTTGATCGCCGTCGAAGCATCCAGGGGAACTCTCACAACACTTAGCTGTGTTAGAGAAGGGAGAGACCGTTGCCCGTGCCGTAGATCCAACGACAAAGAGGTAAATGATGCCGCGTCTCACACAGAGACGCTGCATTCGGCTCCAAAAAAACAGAACGAGTGAGCAGATCCCGTGCTGCTGTAGGGTTTTAGATCAAATTTAAGTGATTCAAGTGGGAATTGAATCCAAAGGATTCGAAATCGACTCAATTAACTGATTCAGAGTTAGTAGTTTACACTGTATCAACTGTTCGTCCACCGAAACGTTTAACTTAGGATATCTTACCAACTCTGGGTGTTTATATTATTCCCATGGCCATCAGATTATAATATAAACAAAGTATTCATTTGTTATGAGCTAGGTAGAAAAATCTACGGCACAGTCATTACTTTGTGAACACAAGAAACAAGACAATGTTCTTTCCAATGAAACAAGAATTTACTGAACTACTCTAAGATACATGAACTAAACTACTAAAAATGACACACATGTACACACACTCACACACACACATGCATACGGTTGAAAGGAATGAAAATGACTGAGTTTGAATGGAATCCCAAAGTTTCTAGTATCTGTTACTAGTTCTTAAATATCAACCTGAGAAGGGCACAAAAGCAGAGATTTGCAGAGATTTGACTGCTCAATGAGATTTAGCAGCAGTTCAGGAAGAGATTAAGGATACCTTGTTTTACTTGCGTTCTGGCCGAAACGGGTTTTCCTCTGTGGGCTCATCTTAGCAGAGGGAATCACGCCACTTCTGGTTGGTTGCCAGGTTCTTTGGATGACATCTCTGGGAAGCCTTCGGTGGTGATTGGACAGTTGGAGAGGCTGTATGAAGCTTCAGTTGGTTGCTTGGTTACACAGATGATGCTCTTGGAGCACAGATGAGTGCTGGGGAAGTGTTTCTCTCGTTGCGAGCAGCGTTTCACGCTGTTCACGCTGTCAGGGTGTTTTGGAAATAAAATAAGCTTTCATTTAATACCAAACATCGGGTATCTTGCATACACATTAATAACTTTGTCTACCTAACTGGTTATGAACACATTGGTTAGCTGCAGAGACTACAATAAACACACCAAGCATATAAAAGACAGACAACACATAATTATGAGTTATTTGCACTACTAGTAACAGAGATAAATGATTGTCTCTTAGGATCGTTTGTATAAGTTTGTGTATTCTTTGGTGGAGGGAAAGAACATTTGGACGTATCTGAGAAGGGGAGATAGGAATGTTGAGTGTCACGTTGTAGTGACCCACGTACCCTGCGGCGGGACGTGTCAATGTAAATCTGTCTTTTCGTGTTTATTCGATTATCAATTTATGCATAGCTGGTCACCAGCTGCCCTGGCCATCTGTTTTTGAGATGGCCTCAGATGAGGGGGGAGATTCCTCCTATCACTATTTTATTGTTCTTTTGGTACTCTCTTCCTGTGTCTCTTCCTATATCGGCAGAACGGTCAAGGAGCACCATTAACCATGTGGTTTGCACGGGGGTGTCTTGTCCCCTGGGGAGATAATGCAGGATTGATCCAGACAAGGAGGTGTTATTGTTGGGATCAGAAGATTCTGATAGTCTCTTGAGAGTCCATAGGGATGGCCGTAAATGAAGTTTATTGTTCAGGCTGGTCGGAGGGGGGCAGCTTTAGATTCTCCTGGAATGTAGTGATGCTCTTTCTCTTTTGGTGATTTATTCGATAGAGGCCTTACACTGCCCTATTTATACCCGGATATCTGGGGCGTGGCCAGCTATGCAAAATCTGCACACCGAATTTCATTGGCCTTTTCTCAAAGTTGTCAGAGGTGTTTGGGCTCCCAAGAGTGACCCCTAGTGTCGTACACTCGACACAATGTGGAGTGAACGACAGAAAGGGAATCTAATATATTACTGTCTCTGGTGGGACATGTAACATGCTGTCTGTATTTTGGCAGTTCATGTGAGCGATTAGCTTTATTAAAGTCCCCAAGAATGATAATAACAGAGTCCCGATGTCGTTGTTCTGTCCCTGTGATCTGATTAGCGAGTTTCTGTAAAGCCAGGCTGATGTGTGCTTGCAGTGGAATGTACACACTTACAAGAACAAACGAGCAAAACTCTAATGGTGAATAGAATGGATTACAGTTAATTAAAAGTGCTTCTAGATCGGAACAGCACATCTTCTTTAACACTGTTACATCTGTGCACCACCTTTCATTGATGTACAAGCATGTCCCACCATGTTGCGATCCGCTCTGAACAGCTGAAATCCCGGCAGATGAAGCGTGCTGTCCGAGTTTGAATCCTTAAAAAAATCCTTATTTGTCCGGGAGAGCAGAGAGATTCGCCAGCGGAGATTCGCCAGATGGATGCTAAAATTCCGTGCTGTCTAAGTTTAACAAGCGAGCTGGCACGCTTTACCCACCTGGGCATCCTGAAGCATTTGGTCAGCGACGCTGCTCCACCAACTACTACAATGTTCAGCAAAATGTCAGAATGATTGAAAACCGGTAGATGATTTTGTGGTGTGTTCTGCCGAAAGGTCATAAGTTCTTTCTTGGTAAAACTGAGCATGTTTGCAAAACAAAAAACAGGAAAAACTAACACAACACTAAAACAACTGAAGAGCTAACCATCTTGGCTGCTATGTGCAGATGCCATGTGCAGCACCATGTACCTAGTGAGAACTGGACCTTAAAATGAAGTGTGACCAGTTAAGCACACAAATTACATTACATAATTATTGAGAAGTTAAATTATTACAATTAAATGAAGTTTGTAATTGCTTGTTTGGAACAAACACATCAAGTCATCTTTATTTATATAGCGCTTTACAACAGTAAACACTCAATTTTCAGATTAAGGCAGTTCATCATTGAATTCAGTGATGTCATCATCCAGCTCAGTTCAGTTCAAATAGTATACGATATCGCTGGAAATTAAGTGTCCCCAACTAAGCAAGCCAGAGGCGACAGCGGCAAGGAACCAAAACTCCATCAGTGACATAAATGGAGAAAAAAAAAACCAGGAGTTGCAATTGTAAGTCACTTTGGATAAAAGCATCTGCTAAATGAATAAATGTAAAGAACAATGATAAAGAATAAATGTAGAACAAATTAAATTTTCTGGTGCCACCCTGGACACTTCTGGCTCTGCCAACTTCCTTCTTCTATTAAATAATTGATTACTCTGTAAATATTTATCCAATGGCATTTCATGTTTTGGGATTTATTGCTATCTTTCATCAGAAACATAAATACATTGAAGCCTGGGAAGTTTCTGAAATTTGGTTGATTTGACAGAAAATGACCATATTGATTTTTAAAATCTAAGAACAGGTGAGCCATGTAGAAAACTTACATTCTGGAAAGTATATATATTCTAGCTGTTACAGTTCTGTCTGTTTGTTTTCTTGGTTTCTCCCATTGTCTCCCCCCGTCGATCTGTCTGATTTGGTTTAGTCCTTGTTAGCGTCATCTGGTTCACCTGTCTTTGTAATTAGCACACCCTTTATAAATCTGTCTTTGTCATTAGTTCCTTGTCGGGCTTTATTGTTGGTTTATTGTTTCTACGTGTGTGGATATTCCTGCCTGTTCCTGCTTGTGCTACCTGAAGATTATATTAAATATTGTTGCTTGTTATCTCGGCTCTCGTCTCTCGTCTCGTTCCGTCCAGCACGCAGCGACTGCGTAACAGAAAGACCGACCGACTACAGTTTACCCGGCGTTATTCCCCTACGTTTATTTTTCGTCCTTTTTCTCAGTGTTTTGTTTTTGATTTATTATCATGGATCCCACCGTTAAGATCATTATCCTGGAGCAGGGGAATCGCTCTCTCGAGGACCACACCAGAGACTTTGTGCACCTCGTGCCACACACACACTACCCGGACAGCTGCTTGTGCACGTTCTATCGTGTGGGACTGAACACCACCATCAAGGCGCAGCTGTCCGGGGAGGGTCCTCGAGAGAGCATCGCCGATTACATCGAGTGGGTGCTGGCGTCCTGTGGATCATCATGGACTGTCGACATCGTCGAGAAGGACGTCAGCCCCACTCAAGACCCAGAGCCCAGCCAACCATCACCCCAACACGCGGAGTATGAGCCCGAGCCCACCGCAGATGAAGAGCCAGAGCCAAGAGCGACAGAGCCAGAGCCTGACACGTCTGACCAGGTGCGAGAGCCGGAAACTACATCCGCGAAGGTGGAGTGCTGCGTGGAGCAAGAGAGGGCTATGGAGAGCCCTGCCCACTGCACCACCGCTGGGGGTGAGCTTGAGCAAGACTCTGGGGATTTAATAGACTTCTTTACTGAATTATCTACCTGTTATGATCATCCTGTCTGCCTGGAATTCCCACCCACCCACCCACCCACCCTCTTCTGTCTACATCCATGTCTGTCTGGCCACCGCTGTCCCCTGACAGCCCCTCTGCTCACCCTCAGCCCACCACCTGTGCAGTGGGTGCGCCGCGGGTCTGCCAGCTTCCATCGGCGGCAGGGCTGGAGGAGCCCTCATCTCCGCCTCCAGCCTCAGAGTCCAGAACTCCGCCTCGGCCCTCCGACCCTGCGGCTCCACCACGGCTCTCAGCTCCCTCGTCTCCACCGTCGCCCGTCGGTCCACCAGCTCCACCGGGCTCCCTCGTCCCTCCGGCTCCGCCTTGGTCGGTCGTCGTCCCGCCATCGCCTCGGGACTCCACTCCTCCGGCTTTGCCTCGTCGCTCCATCCCACCGGCTCTGTTGGGCTCCTCCCTCCCTCCGGCACAGCCTCCATCCTCTGCCGCTCCGGCTCCGCCGCGGACCTCCGGATCTCCACCTACACCTCGGTTGCCAGAGCCTAGGGCTTCGCCTTGGCCCTCTGGATCCTCGGTGTCGCCCAGGATCTTCGGCTCTTCGTCTCCGCCTCGGGCTCCTCCGCCAGCTGCTCCGCCTCTGTCGGTTGGCCCCATGGAGTCGTCAGCCCTTCTTCCACCATGGCTCCTCCCTCCATCGGCTCCACCGTGGGTCATCATGGCTCCGTTCTGGGTCATACTAGGTTCCTCCTGCTCCGGGTCCCTCCTGTTTCCTCCCTGGCTCCTCCCACCTTCGTCGCCCCCTTGGACTCTGTTGACTCTGGTTTTTGTCCCCCTTCCGGGGTTCCGTCCTCCGCCGAAGCCTCCTCCCCCATGGACTCTGGTTTTTCTGTTCTTTTTTTTTCGCCTCCTAATCTGTTTTGTTTTGTTTTCTATGGCGCGAGGACGCGCCTATTCGGAGGGGGGCGTAATGTTACAGTTCTGTCTGTTTGTTTTCTTGGTTTCTCCCATTGTCTCCCCCCATCGATCTGTCTGATTTGGTTTAGTCCTTGTTAGCGTCATCTGGTTCACCTGTCTTCGTAATTAGCACACCCTTTATAAATCTGTCTTTGTCATTAGTTCCTTGTCGGTCTTTATTGTTGGTTTATTGTTTCTACGTGTGTGGATATTCCTGCCTGTTCCTGCTTGTGCTACCTGAAGATTATATTAAATATTGTTGCTTGTTATCTCGTCTCTCGTCTCGTTCCGTCCAGCACGCAGCGACTGCGTAACACTAGCATTATATATACATCTGCAGATCTCGCCCTGAAGTACAATATCTGGAGAACTGGATTAACCATCTGATTGGACAGGATGAAAAAAAAGACACCTCCTGGTGTCCTCTACTGAAGACTTCAAATCATATTCTGATTTGAAACCCCATAACACTTTCCTGAGATACTGGCAACAATTTGAAAATTAGTCTTAGAATAATTACAAAATGTCAGTCATATTTGTTTTCATGAGTTTTCATGGTCAAACCTCCAAACATTTGGTATTTTAATGTCTTCAACACTGGCACCACGGCCGAGTCCCGAGGTGGGCGTGGCAGCGTGGCACTCACTGGGTCAAAGTGACACCGGCCTGCCGCCAAACCTTCACCCCGTGGTCAGACCTTATATTTCTCCGGACAGG
>VONZ01003552.1:0-19740 GCA_012976165.1 Labeo catla
GCAAGCCTTCGTTTCAGGAGCCCCGATGCATAAAAACACTCTTGGCGATCCTATAAGGCCTTAACTTAGAGATTCATGCACTGAGGCAGTAACTAAATTTGATATGCATTAAACTTCTAACACATCAAGAATTGTATTTCTGCATTGCAAATAACATTCCTTTCATGCATTTGATTTTTTTTTAATGTGGATCAGCTTTATTCATGAAACTGCATGAACTAACGGTTTCTGACTGAGAAAAGACGTTTGACAGCATTTCTGAGCAAGCCTTCGTTTCAGAAGCCCCGATGCATAAAAACACTCTTGGCGATCCTATAAGGCCTTAACTTAGAGATTCATGCACTGAGGCAGTAACTAAATTTGATATGCATTAAACTTCTAACACATCTACAAGTGTCATTCTGCGTTGCAAATAACATTTCTTTCATGCGTTTGAAAATTTTTGGTGTGGATCAGCTTTATTCATGAAACTGCATAAACTAACTTTTTCAGACTGAGAAAAGACGTTTGACAGCATTTCTGAGCAAGCCTTCGTTTCAGGAGCGAGGATGCATAAAAACACTCTTGGAGATCCTAGAAGGCCTTAACTAAAGCGATTCATGCACTGAGGCAGTAACTAAATTTCACATGCATAAAACTTCTAACACATCAAGAATTGTATTTCTGCATTGCAAATAACATTCCTTTCATGCACTTGATTTTTTTTAATATGGATCAGCTTTATTCATGAAACTGCATGAACATACGTTTTCTGACTGAGAAAAGACGTTTGAGAGCATTTCTGAGCGAGCTTTCGATTTACGAGTCAGGATGCATAAAATCACTATTGGCGTTCCTAGAAAGCCTTAACTAAGCGTTTCATACACTGAGGCTCTAATTAAATTGCAGATGCAAACAACCTCTAACACCAAGACGTGTCGTTCTACATTGCAAATATCATTTCTTTCATGCATGTGAAATATTTTTATTTTGGGTCAGCTTTATTCATGAAACTGCATGAACTAACGTTTTCTGACTGAGAAAAGACGTTTGACAGCATTTCTGAGCAAGCCTTCGTTTCAGGAGCCCCGATGCATAAAAACACTCTTGGCGATCCTAGAAGGCCTTAACTAAAGCGATTCATGCACTGAGGCAGTAACTAAATTTCATATGCATAAAACTTCTAACACATCAAGAATTGTATTTCTGCATTGCAAATAACATTCCTTTCATGCATTTGATTTTTTTTTAATGTGGATCAGCTTCATTCATGAAACTGCATGAACTTACGTTTTCTGACTGAGAAAAGACGTTTGAGAGCATTTCTGAGCGAGCTTTCGATTTACGAGTCAGGATGCATAAAATCACTACTGGCGTTCCTAGAAGGCCTTAACTAAGCGTCTCATACACCTAGGCTCTAATTAAATTACAGATGCAAACAACCTCTAACACATCAAGATGTGTCGTTCTACATTGCAAATATCATTCCTTTCATGCATGTGAAATATTTTTATTGTGGGTCAGCTTTATTCATGAAACTGCATGAACTAACGTTTTCTGACTGAGAAAAGACGTTTGACAGCATTTCTGAGCAAGCCTTCGTTTCAGGAGCAAGGATGCATAAAAACACTCTTGGCGATCCTAGAAGGCCTTAACTAAAGCGATTCATGCACTGACGCAGTAACTAAATTTGATATGCATAAAACTTCTAACACATCAAGAATTGTATTTCTGCATTGCAAATAACATTCCTTTCATGCATTTGATTTTTTTTTAATGTGCATCAGCTTCATTCATGAAACTGCATGAACTTACGTTTTCTGACTGAGAAAAGACGTTTGAGCGCATTTCTGAGCGAGGTTTCGATTTACGAGTCAGGATGCATAAAATCACTAATGGCGTTCCTAGAAGGCCTTAACTAAGCGTTTCATACACTGAGGCTCTAATTAAATTACAGATGCAAACAACCTCTAACACATCAAGAAGTGTCTTTCTACATTGCAAATATTATTCCTTTCATGCATGTGAAATATTTTTATTTTGGGTCAGCTTTATTCATGAAACTGCATGAACTAACGTTTTCTGACTGAAAAAAGACGTTTGACAGCATTTCTGAGCAAGCCTTCGTTTCAGGAGCCCCGATGCATAAAAACACTCTTGGCGATCCTATAAGGCCTTAACTTAGAGATTCATGCACTGAGGCAGTAACTAAATTTGATATGCATTAAACTTCTAACACATCAAGAATTGTATTTCTGCATTGCAAATAACATTCCTTTCATGCATTTGATTTTTTTTTAATGTGGATCAGCTTTATTCATGAAACTGCATGAACTAACGGTTTCTGACTGAGAAAAGACGTTTGACAGCATTTCTGAGCAAGCCTTCGTTTCAGAAGCCCCGATGCATAAAAACACTCTTGGCGATCCTATAAGGCCTTAACTTAGAGATTCATGCACTGAGGCAGTAACTAAATTTGATATGCATTAAACTTCTAACACATCTACAAGTGTCATTCTGCGTTGCAAATAACATTTCTTTCATGCGTTTGAAAATTTTTGGTGTGGATCAGCTTTATTCATGAAACTGCATAAACTAACTTTTTCAGACTGAGAAAAGACGTTTGACAGCATTTCTGAGCAAGCCTTCGTTTCAGGAGCGAGGATGCATAAAAACACTCTTGGAGATCCTAGAAGGCCTTAACTAAAGCGATTCATGCACTGAGGCAGTAACTAAATTTCACATGCATAAAACTTCTAACACATCAAGAATTGTATTTCTGCATTGCAAATAACATTCCTTTCATGCACTTGATTTTTTTTAATATGGATCAGCTTTATTCATGAAACTGCATGAACTTACTTTTTCTGACTGAGAAAAGACGTTTGAGAGCATTTCTGAGCGAGCTTTCGATTTACGAGTCAGGATGCATAAAATCACTATTGGCGTTCCTAGAAAGCCTTAACTAAGCGTTTCATACACTGAGGCTCTAATTAAATTGCAGATGCAAACAACCTCTAACACCAAGACGTGTCGTTCTACATTGCAAATATCATTTCTTTCATGCATGTGAAATATTTTTATTTTGGGTCAGCTTTATTCATGAAACTGCATGAACTAACGTTTTCTGACTGAGAAAAGACGTTTGACAGCATTTCTGAGCAAGCCTTCGTTTCAGGAGCCCCGATGCATAAAAACACTCTTGGCGATCCTAGAAGGCCTTAACTAAAGCGATTCATGCACTGAGGCAGTAACTAAATTTGATTTGCATAAAACTTCTAACACATCAAGAATTGTATTTCTGCATTGCAAATAACATTCCTTTCATGCATTTGATTTTTTTTTTAATGTGGATCAGCTTTATTCGTGAAACAGCATGAACTTACGTTTTCTGACTGAGAAAAGACGTTTGAGAGCATTTCTGAGCGAGCTTTCGATTTACGAGTCAGGATGCATAAAATCACTAATGGCGTTCCTAGAAGGCCTTAACTAAGCGTTTCATACACTAGGCTCTAATTAAATTACAGATGCAAACAACCTCTAACACATCAAGAAGTGTCGTTCTACATTGCAAATATCATTCCTTTCATGCATGTGAAATATTTTTATTGTGGGTCAGCTTTATTCATGAAACTGCATGAACTAACGTTTTCTGACTGAGAAAAGACGTTTGACAGCATTTCTGAGCAAGCCTTCGTTTCAGGAGCGAGGATGCATAAAAACACTCTTGGCGATCCTAGAAGGCCTTAACTAAAGCGATTCATGCACTGAGGCAGTAACTAAATTTGATATGCATAAAACTTCTAACACATCAAGAATTGTATTTCTGCATTGCAAATAACATTCCTTTCATGCATTTGATTTTTTTTTAATGTGCATCAGCTTCATTCATGAAACTGCATGAACTTACGTTTTCTGACTGAGAAAAGACGTTTGAGAGCATTTCTGAGCGAGCTTTCGATTTACGAGTCAGGATGCATAAAATCACTAATGGCGTTCCTAGAAGGCCTTAACTAAGCGTTTCATACACTGAGGCTCTAATTAAATTACAGATGCAAACAACCTCTAACACATCAAGAAGTGTCGTTCTACATTGCAAATATTATTCCTTTCATGCATGTGAAATATTTTTATTTTGGGTCAGCTTTATTCATGAAACTGCATGAACTAACGTTTTCTGACTGAGAAAAGACGTTTGACAGCATTTCTGAGCGAGCTTTCGATTTACGAGTCAGGATGCATAAAATCACTAATGGCGTTCCTAGAAGGCCTTAACTAAGCGTTTCATACACTGAGGCTCTAATTAAATTACAGATGCAAACAACCTCTAACACATCAAGAAGTGTCGTTCTACATTGCAAATATCATTCCTTTCATGCATGTGAAATATTTTTATTTTGGGTCAGCTTTATTCATGAAACTGCATGAACTAACGTTTTCTGACTGAGAAAAGACGTTTGACAGCATTTCTGAGCAAGCCTTCGTTTCAGGAGCCCCGATGCATAAAAACACTCTTGGCGATCCTAGAAGGCCTTAACTTAGAGATTCATACACTGAGGCAGTAACTAAATTTGATATGCATTAAACTTCTAACACATCTACAAGTGTCATTCTGCGTTGCAAATAACATTTCTTTCATGCGTTTGAAAATTTTTCGTGTGGATCAGCTTTATTCATGAAACTGTATAAACTAACTTTTTCAGACTGAGAAAAGACGTTTGACAGCATTTCTGAGCAAGCCTTCGTTTCAGGAGCGAGGATGCATAAAAACAATCTTGGCGATCCTAGAAGGCCTTAACTAAAGCGATTCATGCCCTGAGGCAGTAACTAAATTTCATATGCATAAAACTTCTAACACATCAGGAATTGTATTTCTGCATTGCAAATAACATTCCTTTCATGCATTTGATTTTTTTAATGTGGATCAGCTTTATTTATGAAACTGCATGAACATACGTTTTCTGACTGAGAAAAGACGTTTGAGAGCATTTCTGAGCGAGCTTTCGATTTACGAGTCAGGATGCATAAAATCACTATTGGCGTTCCTAGAAGGCCTTAACTAAGCGTTTCATACACTGAGGCTCTAATTAAATTACAGATGCAAACAACCTCTAACACCAAGACGTGTCGTTCTACATTGCAAATATCATTCCTTTCATGCATGTGAAATATTTTTATTTTGGGTCAGCTTTATTCATGAAACTGCATGAACTAACGTTTTCTGACTGAGAAAAGACGTTTGACAGCATTTCTGAGCAAGCGTTCGTTTCAGGAGCGAGGATGCATAAAAACACTCTTGGCGATCCTAGAAGGCCTTAACTAAAGCGATTCATGCACTGAGGCAGTAACTAAATTTGATATGCATAAAATTTCTAACACATTAAGAATTGTATTTCTGCATTGCAAATAACATTCCTTTCATGCATTTGATTTTTTTTTATGTGCATCAGCTTCATTCATGAAACTGCATGAACTTACGTTTTCTGACTGAGAAAAGACGTTTGAGAGCATTTCTGAGCGAGCTTTCGATTTACGAGTCAGGATGCATAAAATCACTATGGCGTTCCTAGAAGGCCTTAACTAAGCGTTTCATACACTGAGGCTCTAATTAAATTACAGATGCAAACAACCTCTAACACATCAAGAAGTGTCGTTCTACATTGCAAATATTATTCCTTTCATGCATGTGAAATATTTTTATTTTGGGTCAGCTTTATTCATGAAACTGCATGAACTAACGTTTTCTGACTGAGAAAAGACGTTTGACAGCATTTCTGAGCAAGCCTTCGTTTCAGGAGCGAGGATGCATAAAAACACTCTTGGCGATCCTAGAAGGCCTTAACTAAAGCGATTCATGCACTGAGGCAGTAACTAAATTTGATATGCATAAAACTTCTAACACATCAAGAATTGTATTTCTGCATTGCAAATAACATTCCTTTCATGCATTTGATTTTTTTTTAATGTGGATCAGCTTTATTCATGAAACTGCATGAACTTACGTTTTCTGACTGAGAAAAGACGTTTGAGAGCATTTCTGAGCGAGCTTTCGATTTACGAGTCAGGATGCATAAAATCACTAATGGCGTTCCTAGAAGGCCTTAACTAAGCGTTTCATACACTGAGGCTCTAATTAAATTACAGATGCAAACAACCTCTAACACATCAAGAAGTGTCGTTCTACATTGCAAATATCATTCCTTTCATGCATGTGAAATATTTTTATTTTGGGTCAGCTTTATTCATGAAACTGCATGAACTAACGTTTTCTGACTGAGAAAAGACGTTTGACAGCATTTCTGAGCAAGCCTTCGTTTCAGGAGCCCCGATGCATAAAAACACTCTTGGCGATCCTAGAAGGCCTTAACTAAAGCGATTCATGCACTGAGGCAGTAACTAAATTTGATATGCATAAAACTTCTAACACATCAAGAATTGTATTTCTGCATTGCAAATAACATTCCTTTCATGCATTTGATTTTTTTTTTAATGTGGATCAGCTTTATTCATGAAACTGCATAAACTAACTTTTTCAGACTGAGAAAAGACGTTTGACAGCATTTCTGAGCAAGCCTTCGTTTCAGGAGCCCCGATGCATAAAAACACTCTTGGCGATCCTAGAAGGCCTTAACTTAGAGATTCATGCACTGAGGCAGTAACTAAATTTGATATGCATAAAACTTCTAACACATCAAGAATTCTATTTCTGCATTGCAAATAACATTCCTTTCATGCATTTGATTTTTTTTTAATGTGGATCAGCTTTATTCATGAAACTGCATGAACTTACGTTTTCTGACTGAGAAAAGACGTTTGAGAGCATTTCTGAGCGAGCTTTCGATTTACGAGTCAGGATGCATAAAATCACTATTGGCGTTCCTAGAAGGCCTTAACTAAGCGTTTCATACACTGAGGCTCTAATTAAATTACAGATGCAAACAACCTCTAACACATCAAGAAGTGTCGTTCTACATTGCAAATATTATTCCTTTCATGCATGTGAAATATTTTTATTGTGGGTCAGCCTTATTCATGAAACTGCATGAACTAACGTTTTCTGACTGAGAAAAGACGTTTGACAGCATTTCTGAGCAAGCCTTCGTTTCAGGAGCCCCGATGCATAAAAACACTCTTGGCGATCCTATAAGGCCTTAACTTAGAGATTCATGCACTGAGGCAGTAACTAAATTTGATATGCATTAAACTTCTAACACATCTACAAGTGTCATTCTGCGTTGCAAATAACATTTCTTTCATGCGTTTGAAAATTTTTCGTGTGGATCAGCTTTATTCATGAAACTGCATAAACTAACTTTTTCAGACTGAGAAAAGACGTTTGACAGCATTTCTGAGCAAGCCTTCGTTTCAGGAGCGAGGATGCATAAAAACACTCTTGGCGATCCTAGAAGGCCTTAACTAAAGCGATTCATGCACTGAGGCAGTAACCAAATTTGATATGCATAAAACTTCTAACACATCAAGAATTGTATTTCTGCATTGCAAATAATATTCCTTTCATGCATTTGATTTTTTTTTTAATGTGGATCAGCTTTATTCGTGAAACGGCATGAACTTACGTTTTCTGACTGAGAAAAGACGTTTGAGAGCATTTCTGAGCGAGCTTTCGATTTACGAGTCAGGATGCATAAAATCACTAATGGCGTTCCTAGAAGGCCTTAACTAAGCGTTTCATACACTGAGGCTCTAATTAAATTACAGATGCAAAAAACCTCTAACACATCAAGAAGTGTCGTTCTACATTGCAAATATCATTCCTTTCATGCATGTGAAATATTTTTATTGTGGGTCAGCTTTATTCATGAAACTGCATGAACTAACGTTTTCTGACTGAGAAAAGACGTTTGACAGCATTTCTGAGCAAGCCTTCGTTTCAGAAGCGAGGATTCATAAAAACACTCTTGGCGATCCTAGAAGGCCTTAACTAAAGCGATTCATGCACTGAGGCAGTAACTAAATTTGATATGCATAAAACTTCTAACACATCAAGAATTGTATTTCTGCATTGCAAATAACATTCCTTTCATGCATTTGATTTTTTTTTAATGTGGATCAGCTTTATTCATGAAACTGCATAAACTAACGTTTTCAGACTGAGAAAAGACGTTTGACAGCATTTCTGAGCAAGCCTTCGTTTCAGGAGCGAGGATGCATACAAACACTCTTGGCGATCCTAGAAGGCCTTAACTAAAGCGATTCATGCACTGAGGCAGTAACTAAATTTGATATGCATAAAACTTCTAACACATCAAGAATTGTATTTCTGCATTGCAAATAACATTCCTTTCATGCATTTGATTTTTTTTTAATGTGGATCAGCTTTATTCATGAAACTGCATGAACTTACGTTTTCTGACTGAGAAAAGACGTTTGAGAGCATTTCTGAGCGAGCTTTCGATTTACGAGTCAGGATGCATAAAATCACTAATGGCGTTCCTAGAAGGCCTTAACTAAGCGTTTCATACACTGAGGCTCTAATTAAATTACAGATGCAAACAACCTCTAACAGCAAGACGTGTCGTTCTACATTGCAAATATCATTCCTTTCATGCATGTGAAATATTTTTATTTTGGATCAGCTTTATTCATGGAACTGCATGAACTAACGTTTTCTGACTGAGAAAAGACGTTTGACAGCATTTGTGAGCAAGCCTTCGTTTCAGGAGCCCCGATGCATAAAAACACTCTTGCCGATCCTAGTAGGCCTTAACTAAACGATTTAAGCACTGAGGCTCTAACTAAATTTGATATGCATTAAACTTCTAACACATCTACAAGTGTCATTCTGCGTTGCAAATAACATTTCTTTCATGCGTTTGAAAATTTTTCGTGTGGATCAGCTTTATTCATGAAACTGCATAAACTAACTTTTTCAGACTGAGAAAAGACGTTTGACAGTATTTCTGAGCAAGCCTTCGTTTCAGTTGCGAGGATGCATAAAAACACTCTTGGCGATCCTAGAAGGCCTTAACTAAAGCGATTCATGCACTGAGGCAGTAACTAAATTTGATATGCATAAAACTTCTAACACATCAAGAATTGTATTTCTGCATTGCAAATAGCATTCCTTTCATGCATGTGAAATATTTTTATTTTGGGTCTGCTTTATTCATGAAACTGCATGAACTAACGTTTTCTGACTGAGAAAAGACGTTTGACAGCATTTCTGAGCAAGCCTTCGTTTCAGGAGCGAGGATGCATAAAAACACTCTTGGCAATCCTATAAGGCCTTAACTTAGAGATTCATGCACTGAGGCAGTAACCAAATTTGATATGCATAAAACTTCTAACACATCAAGAATTGTATTTCTGCATTGCAAATAACATTCCTTTCATGCATTTGATTTTTTTTTAATGTGCATCAGCTTTATTCGTGAAACGGCATGAACTTACGTTTTCTGACTGAGAAAAGACGTTTGACAGCATTTCTGAGCAAGCCTTCGTTTCAGGAGCCCCGATGCATAAAAACACTCTTGGCGATCCTAGTAGGCCTTAACTAAACGATTTAAGCACTGAGGCTCTAACTAAATTTGATATGCATTAAACTTCTAACACATCTACAAGTGTCATTCTGCGTTGCACATAACATTTCTTTCATGCGTTTGAAAATTTTTCGTGTGGATCAGCTTTATTCATGAAACTGCATAAACTAACTTTTTCAGACTGAGAAAAGACGTTTGACAGTATTTCTGAGCAAGCCTTCGTTTCAGGAGCGAGGATGCATAAAAACACTCTTGGCGATCCTAGAAGGCCTTAACTAAAGCGATTCATGCACTGAGGCAGTAGCTAAATTTGATATGCATAAAACTTCTAACACATCAAGAATTGTATTTCTGCATTGCAAATAACATTCCTTTCATGCATTTGATTTTTTTTTAATGTGGATCAGCTTTATTCATGAAACTGCATGAACATACGTTTTCTGACTGAGAAAAGACGTTTGAGAGCATTTCTGAGCGAGCTTTCGATTTACGAGTCAGGATGCATAAAATCACTAATGGCGTTCCTAGAAGGCCTTAACTAAGCGTTTCATACACTCAGGCTCTAATTAAATTACAGATGCAAACAACCTCTAACACATCAAGAAGTGTCGTTCTACATTGCAAATATCATTCCTTTCATGCATGTGAAATATTTTTATTTTGGGTCAGCTTTATTCATGAAACTGCATGAACTAACATTTTCTGACTGAGAAAAGACGTTTGACAGCATTTCTGAGCAAGCCTTCGTTTCAGGAGCCCCGATGCATAAAAACACTCTTGGCGATCCTAGAAGGCCTTAACAAAAGCGATTCATGCACTGAGGCAGTAACTAAATTTGATGTGCATAACACTTCTAACACATCAAGAATTGTATTTCTGCATTGCAAATAACATTCCTTTCATGCATTTGATTTTTTTTTAATGTGGATCAGCTTTATTCATGAAACTGCATGAACTTACGTTTTCTGACTGAGAAAAGACGTTTGAGAGCATTTCTGAGCGCGCTTTCGATTTACGAGTCAGGATGCATAAAATCACTAATGGCGTTCCTAGAAGGCCTTAACTAAGCGTTTCATACACTGAGGCTCTAATTAAATTACAGATGCAAACAACCTCTAACACCAAGAAGTGTCGTTCTACATTGCAAATATCATTCCTTTCATGCATGTGAAATATTTTTATTTTGGGTCAGCTTTATTCATGAAACTGCATGAACTAACGTTTTGAGACTGAGAAAAGACGTTTGACAGCATTTCTGAGCAAGCCTTCGTTTCAGGAGCCCCGATGCATAAAAACACTCTTGGCGATCCTAGAAGGCCTTAACTTAGAGATTCATGCACTGAGGCAGTAACTAAATTTGATATGCATTAAACTTCTAACACATCTACAAGTGTCATTCTGCGTTGCAAATAACATTTGTTTCATGCGTTTGAAAATTTTTCGTGTGGTTCAGCTTTATTCATGAAACTGCATAAACTAACTTTTTCTGACTGAGAAAAGACGTTTGACAGCATTTCTGAGCAACCCTTCGTTTCAGGAGCGAGGATGCATAAAAACACTCTTGGCGATCCTAGAAGGCCTTAACTAAAGCGATTCATGCACTGAGGCAGTAACTAAATTTGATATGCATAAAACTTATAACACATCAAGAATTGTATTTCTGCATTGCAAATAACATTCCTTTCATGCATTTGATTTTTTTTTTAATGTGGATCAGCTTTATTCGTGAAACGGCATGAACTTACGTTTTCTGACTGAGAAAAGACGTTTGACAGCATTTCTGAGCAAGCCTTCGTTTCAGGGAGCTCCTCGATGCATAAAAAAAAAAACACCTTTGCATGCATCCTATAAGGTCTTTAACTTAGAGATTTATGCCTGAGGTAACTAAATTTGATATGTATTAAACTTCTAACACATCTACAGGCTACAAAATAACATTTCCATGCTTGAAAAATTTTTCGCGGTGGATCAGCTTTATTCATGAAACTGCATAAACTAACTCTTTTCAGACTGGAGAAAAAGACGTTTGACAGCATTTCTTGGAGCAAGCAAGCCTTCGCTTCAGGAGCTAGGATGGCTAAAACACCTTTGGCAATCCTAGAAGGTCTAACTAAAGCCATTCATGCACTGAGGCAGTAACTAAATTTGATATGCATAAAACTTCTAACACATCAAGAATTGTATTTCTGCATTGCAAATAACATTCCTTTCATGCATTTGATTTTTTTTTTTAATGTGGATCAGCTTTATTCATGAAACTGCATGAACTTACGTTTTCTGACTGAGAAAAGACGTTTGAGAGCATTTCTGAGCGAGCTTCGATTTACGAGTCAGGATGCATAAAATCACTATTGGCGTTCCTAGAAGGCCTTAACTAAGCGTTTCATACACTGAGGCTCTAATTAAATTACAGATGCAAACAACCTCTAACACATCAAGAAGTGTCGTTCTACATTGCAAATATTATTCCTTTCATGCATGTGAAATATTTTTATTTTGGGTCAGCTTTATTCATGAAACTGCATGAACTAACGTTTTCTGACTGAGAAAAGACGTTTGACCGCATTTCTGAGCAAGCCTTCGTTTCAGGAGCGAGGATGCATAAAAACACTCTTGGCGATCCTAGAAGGCCTTAACTAAAGCGATTCATGCACTGAGGCAGTAACTAAATTTCATATGCATAAAACTTCTAACACATCAAGAATTGTATTTCTGCATTGCAAATAACATTCCTTTCATGCATTTGATTTTTTTTTAATGTGGATCAGCTTTATTCATGAAACTGCATGAACTTACGTTTTCTGACTGAGAAAAGACGTTTGAGAGAATTTCTGAGCGAGCTTTCGATTTACGAGTAAGGATGCATAAAATCACTATTGGCGTTCCTAGAAGGCCTTAACTAAGCGTTTCATACACTGAGGCTCTAATTAAATTACAGATGCAAACAACCTCTAACACATCAAGAAGTGTCGTTCTACATTGCAAATATTATTCCTTTCATGCATGTGAAATATTTTTATTGTGGGTCAGCCTTATTCATGAAACTCCATGAACTAACGTTTTCTGACTGAGAAAAGACGTTTGACAGCATTTCTGAGCAAGCCTTCGTTTCAGGAGCCCCGATGCATAAAAACACTCTTGGCGATCCTAGAAGGCCTGAACTTAGAGATTCATGCACTGAGGCAGTAACTAAATTTGATATGCATTAAACTTCTAACACATCTTACAAGTGTCATTCTGCGTTGCAAATAACATTTCTTTCATGCGTTTGAAAATTTGTCGTGTGGATCAGCTTTATTCATGAAACTGCATTAACTAACTTTATTCATGAAACTGCATAAAAAGACGTTTGACAGCATTTCTGAGCAAGCCTTCGTTTCAGGAGCCCCGATGCATAAAAACACTCTTGGCGATCCTAGAAGGCCTTAACAAAAGCGATTCATGCACTGAGGCAGTAACTAAATTTGATGTGCATAACACTTCTAACACATCAAGAATTGTATTTCTGCATTGCAAATAACATTCCTTTCATGCATTTGATTTTTTTTTTAATGTGGATCAGCTTTATTCGTGAAACGGCATGAACTTACGTTTTCTGACTGAGAAAAGACGTTTGTCAGCATTTCTGAGCAAGCCTTCGTTTCAGGAGCCCCGATGCATAAAAACACTCTTGGCGATCCTATAAGGCCTTAACTTAGAGATTTATGCTCTGAGGCAGTAACTAAATTTGATATGCATTAAACTTCTAACACATCTACAAGTGTCATTCTGCGTTGCAAATAACATTTCTTTCATGCGTTTGAAAATTTTTCGTGTGGATCAGCTTTATTCATGAAACTGCATAAACTAACTTTTTCAGACTGAGAAAAGACGTTTGACAGCATTTATGAGCAAGCCTTCGTTTCAGGAGCGAGGATACATAAAAACACTCTTGGCGATCCTAGAAGGCCTTAACTAAAGCGATTCATGCACTGAGGCAGTAACTAAATTTGATATGCATAAAACTTCTAACACATCAAGAATTGTATTTCTGCATTGCAAATAACATTCCTTTCATGCATTTGATGTTTTTTTTAATGTGCATCAGCTTCATTCATGAAACTGCATGAACTTACGTTTTGTGACTGAGAAAAACGTTTGAGAGCATTTCTGAGCGAGCTTTCGATTTACGAGTCAGGATGCATAAAATCACTACTGGCGTTCCTAGAAGGCCTTAACTAAGCGTCTCATACACCTAGGCTCTAATTAAATTACAGATGCAAACAACCTCTAACACATCAAGAAGTGTCGTTCTACATTGCAAATATCATTCCTTTCATGCATGTGAAATATTTTTATTGTGGGTCAGCTTTATTCATGAAACTGCATGAACTAACGTTTTCTGACTGAGAAAAGACATTTGACAGCATTTCTGAGCAAGCCTTCGTTTCAGGAGCCCCGATGCATAAAAACACTCTTGGCGATCCTAGAAGGCCTTAACTAAAGCGATTCATGCACGGAGGCAGTAACTAAATTTGATATGCATAAAACTTCTAACACATCAAGAATTGTATTTCTGCATTGCAAATAACATTCCTTTCATGCATTTGATTTTTTTTTAATGTGGATCAGCTTCATTCATGAAACGGCATTAACTTACGTTTTCTGACTGAGAAAAGACGTTTGAGAGCATTTCTGAGCGAGGTTTCGATTTACGAGTCAGGATGCATAAAATCACTAATGGCGTTCCTAGAAGGCCTTAACTAAGCGTTTCATACACTGAGGCTCTAATTAAATTACAGATGCAAACAACCTCTAACACATCAAGAAGTGTCGTTCTACATTGCAAATATCATTCCTTTCATGCATGTGAAATATTTTTATCTTGGGTCAGCTTTATTCATGAAACTGCATGAACTAACGTTTTCTGACTGAAAAAAGACGTTTGACAGCATTTCTGAGCAAGCCTTCGTTTCAGGAGCCCCGATGCATAAAAACACTCTTGGCGATCCTAGTAGGCCTTAACTGAACGATTTATGCACTGAGGCTCTAACTAAATTTGATATGCATTAAACTTCTAACACATCTACAAGTGTCATTCTGCGTTGCAAATAACATTTCTTTCATGCGTTTGAAAATTTTTCGTGTGGATCAGCTTTATTCATGAAACTGCATAAACTAACTTTTTCAGACTGAGAAAAGACGTTTGACAGCATTTCTGAGCAAGCCTTCGTTTCAGGATCGAGGATGCATAAAAACACTCTTGGCGATCCTAGAAGGCCTTAACTAAAGCGATTAATGCACTGAGGCAGTAACTAAATTTGATATGCATAAAACTTCTAACACATCAAGAATTGTATTTCTGCGTTGCAAATAACATTCCTTTCATGCATTTGATTTTTTTTTAATGTGCATCAGCTTCATTCATGAAACTGCATGAACTTACGTTTTCTGACTGAGAAAAGACGTTTGAGAGCATTTCTGAGCGAGCTTTCGATTTACGAGTCAGGATGCATAAAATCACTATTGGCGTTCCTTGAAGGCCTTAACTAAGCGTTTCATACACTGAGGCTCTAATTAAATTACAGATGCAAACAACCTCTAACACATCAAGAAGTGTCGTTCTACATTGCAAATATCATTCCTTTCATGCATGTGAAACATTTTTATTTTGGGTCAGCTTTATTCATGAAACTGCATGAACTAACGTTTTCTGACTGAGAAAAGACGTTTGAGAGCATTTCTGAGCGAGCTTTCGATTTACGAGTCAGGATGCATAAAATCACTACTGGCGTTCCTAGAAGGCCTTAACTTAGAGATTCATGCACTGAGGCAGTAACTAAATTTGATATGCATTAAACTTCTAACACATCTACAAGTGTCATTCTGCGTTGCAAATAACATTTCATTCATGCGTTTGAAAATTTTTCGTGTGGATCAACTTTATTCATGAAACTGCATAAACTAACTTTTTCAGACTGAGAAAAGACGTTTGACAGCATTTCTGAGCAAGCCTTCGTTTCAGGAGCGAGGATGCATAAAAACAATCTTGGCGATCCTAGAAGGCCTTAACTAAAGCGATTCATGCCCTGAGGCAGTAACTAAATTTCATATGCATAAAACTTCTAACACATCAGGAATTGTATTTCTGCATTGCAAATAACATTCCTTTCATGCATTTGATTTTTTTAATGTGGATCAGCTTTATTTATGAAACTGCATGAACATACGTTTTCTGACTGAGAAAAGACGTTTGAGAGCATTTCTGAGCGAGCTTTCGATTTACGAGTCAGGATGCATAAAATCACTAATGGTGTTCCTAGAAGGCCTTAACTAAGCGTTTCATACACTGAGGGTCTAATTAAATTACAGATGCAAACAACCTCTAACACATCAAGAAGTGTCGTTCTACATTGCAAATATCATTCCTTTCATGCATGTGAAATATTTTTATTTTGGGTCAGCTTTATTCATGAAACTGCATGAACTAACGTTTTCTGACTGAGAAAAGACGTTTGACAGCATTTCTGAGCAAGCATTCGTTTCAGGAGCCCCGATGCATAAAAACACTCTTGGCGATCCTAGAAGGCCTTAACTAAAGCGATTCATGCACTGAGGCTGTAACTAAATTTGATATGCATAAAACTTCTAACACATCTACAAATTGTCATTCTCGTTGCACATAGCCAGCATTTCTTTCTAAATAAGTTGAAAATTTTTAAATTGTGGATCCAGCTTTATTCAGCAGAGCATAAACTAGCGTTTTCAGACTGAGAAAGAGCCGTTTGACAGCATTTCTGAGCAAACCTTAGTTTCAGGAGGCGGGGATGCATAAAACATACTTAGCGTCCTAGGGGCTTAACTAAAACGATTTAAATACGCTGAGGCAGTAACTAAATTTGATATGCATAAACTTCTAACACATCAAAAGAATTGCTTTCTGTATTGCAAATAACGATTTCCTTTCATGCATTTGATTTTTTAATGTGGATCGTGACTTTATTCATGAGCTGCATTGAACTACGTTTCTGACTGAAAAAGGCCGTTTGAGAGCATTTCTGAGCTAGCTTTCGATTTACGAGTCAGGATGCATAAAATCACTACTGGCGTTCCTAGAAGGCCTTAACTAAGCGTCTCATACACTGAGGCTCTAATTAAATTACAGATGCAAACAACCTCTAACACATCAAGAAGTGTCGTTCTACATTGCAAATATTATTCCTTTCATGCATGTGAAATATTTTTATTTTGGGTCAGCTTTATTAATGAAACTGCATGAACTAACGTTTTCTGACTGAGAAAAGACGTTTGACAGCATTTCTGAGCAAGCCTTCGTTTCAGGAGCCCCGATGCATAAAAACACTCGTGGCGATCCTAGTAGGCCTTAACTAAACGATTTATGCACTGAGGCTCTAACTAAATTTGATATACATTAAAGTTCTAACACATCTACAAGTGTCATTCTGCGTTGCAAATAACATTTCTTTCATGCGTTTGAAAATTTTTCGTGTGGATCAGCTTTATTCATGAAACAGCATTAACGTTTTCAGACTGAGAAAAGACGTTTGACAGTATTTCTGAGCAAGCCTTCGTTTCAGGAGCGAGGATGCATAAAAACACTCTTGGCGATCCTAGAAGGCCTTAACTAAAGCGATTCATGCACTGAGGCAGTAACTAAATTTGATGTGCATAAAACTTCTAACACATCAAGAATTGTATTTCTGCATTGCAAATAACATTCCTTTCATGCATTTGATTTTTTTTTAATGTGGATCAGCTTTATTCATGAAACTGCATGAACTAACGGTTTCTGACTGAGAAAAGACGTTTGACAGCATTTCTGAGCAAGCCTTCGTTTCAGGAGCCCCGATGCATAAAAACACTCTTGGCGATCCTAGAAGGCCTTAACAAAAGCGATTCATGCACTGAGGCAGTAACTAAATTTGATGTGCATAACACTTCTAACACATCAAGAATTGTATTTCTGCATTGCAAATAACATTCCTTTCATGCATTTGATTTTTTTTTTTATGTGGATCAGCTTTGTTCAGCAGAGCACATGAACATAGATTTTCTCTGACTGAAAAGGCGTTTGGCATTTACCTGAGCGGAAAGCGCCCGTTTAGGCCCCGATGCATAAAAAACACTCTTGGCGATCCTAGAAGGCGCCAACTTAGAGATTCATGCACTGAGGCAGTAACTAAATTTGATACATTAAACTTCTAACACATCTACACGCAGTGTCATTCTAGATTTACAAATAACATTTTCTTTCATGTTTGAGAATTTTTTAAAATTGTGGATCAAACTTTTCATGAAACCGCATAAAACCGAACTGAAGATTTTGGTAGCATTTCTAAAGACAGAGGCCCTTCAAAGTTTCAGGGCGAGAGGGATGCATAAAAAACACTCTTAAGCGTCCCTAGAAGGGCCGCTAACTAAAAGCGATTCATGCACTGAGGCAGTAACTAAATTTGATGGCATGACACTTCAACTTACGCATCAAAATTGTATTTCACCATTTAAATAACATTCCATACCATTTTGATTTTTTTTTAATGTGCATCAGCTTTATTCGTGAAACGGCATGAACTTACGTTTTCTGACTGAGAAAAGACGTTTGAGAGCATTTCTGAGCGAGCTTTCGATTTACGAGTCAGGATGCATAAAATCACTAATGGTGTTCCTAGAAGGCCTTAACTAAGCGTTTCATACACTGAGGCTCTAATTAAATTACAGATGCAAACAACCTCTAACACATCAAGAAGTGTCGTTCTACATTGCAAATATCATTCCTTTCATGCATGTGAAATATTTTTATTTTGGGTCAGCTTTATTCATGAAACTGCATGAACTAACATTTTCTGACTGAGAAAAGACGTTTGACAGCATTTCTGAGCAAGCCTTCGCTTCAGGAGCCCCGATGCATAAAAACACTCTTGGCGATCCTAGAAGGCCTTAACTAAAGCGATTCATGCACTGAGGCAGTAACTAAATTTGATATGCATAAAACTTCTAACACGTCAAGAATTGTATTTCTGCATTGCAAATAACATTCCTTTCATGCATTTGATTTTTTTTTTTATGTGGATCAGCTTTATTCGTGAAACGGCATGAACTTACGTTTTCTGACTGAGAAAAGACGTTTGAGAGAATTTCTGAGCGAGCTTTCGATTTACGAGTCAGGATGCATAAAATCACTACTGGCGTTCCTAGAAAGCCTTAACTAAGCGTTTCATACACTGAGGCTCTAATTAAATTACAGATGCAAACAACCTCTAACACATCAAGAAGTGTCGTTCTACATTGCAAATATTATTCCTTTCATGCATGTGAAATATTTTTATTGTGGGTCAGCCTTATTCATGAAACTGCATGAACTAACGTTTTCTGACTGAGAAAAGACGTTTGACAGCATTTCTGAGCAAGCCTTCGTTTCAGGAGCGAGGATGCATAAAAACACGCTTGGCGATCCTATAAGGCCTTAACTTAGAGATTCATGCACTGAGGCAGTAACTAAATTTGATATGCATTAAACTTCTAACACATCTACAAGTGTCATTCTGCGTTGCAAATAACATTTCTTTCATGCGTTTGAAAATTTTTTGTGTGGATCAGCTTTATTCATGAAACAGCATTAACGTTGTCAGACTGAGAAAAGACGTTTGACAGCATTTCTGAGCAAGCCTTCGTTTCAGGAGCTCCGATGCATAAAAACACTCTTGGCGATCCTAGAAGGCCTTAACTAAAGCGATTCATTCACTGAGGCAGTAACTAAATTTGATGTGCATAACACTTCTAACACATCAAGAATTGTATTTCTGCATTGCAAATAACATTCCTTTCATGCATTTGATTTTTTTTTAATGTGGATCAGCTTTATTCATGAAACTGCATGAACTAACGGTTTCTGACTGAGAAAAGACGTTTGACAGCATTTCTGAGCAAGCCTTCGTTTCAGGAGCTCCGATGCATAAAAACACTCTTGGCGATCCTAGAAGGCCTTAACTAAAGCGATTCATGCACTGAGGCAGTAACTAAATTTGATGTGCATAACACTTCTAACACATCAAGAATTGTATTTCTGCATTGCAAATAACATTCCTTTCATGCATTTGATTTTTTTTTTAATGTGGATCAGCTTTATTCATGAAACTGCATGAACTTACGTTTTCTGACTGAGAAAAGACGTTTGAGAGCATTTCTGAGCGAGCTTTCGATTTACGAGTCAGGATGCATAAAATCACTATTGGCGTTCCTAGAAGGCCCTAACTAAGCGTTT